>OX393553.1:28737756-28777756 GCA_947650365.1 Chamaelirium japonicum
GCTGTCTGTTGAAGCTTTAGACTGCGAGGCAGCGACGCCAGTTACTTTTTAATATCTGAGTCTGCCACTTACATTGATGCGATCGGTCACATGCACCCTACATCGTCGCCGGTACCGTACAACCGACCACCGTGTAGAACGGTCGTCTTTATCATTCCTCTTGCTTCCTTTCTCCTCCTTCCATCCTCTTTCCTACATATGTTTTTGGCAGTTGAGCCCTTTTATGGGGTGCCCTTGTAATTTTGTGGGTGCAAATAGCTGACGCGCTGGACCCTGAGCGCAGTAATCATGACTTCCACCGCCGTGGAGCCAGCTACCTTCGAGCACCTCTTCCCTTCCCGCTTCGTCTCCTTCGCTTTCCCCAACCCCTACCCCGATCCCTACGGCGATTCCCTCCGAATCGCCGTGCTCGACTCGACCGACCCGACCGACCCACCCAGGATTGCTGCCATGCTGGTCCCCCGAGGCCGCGAGGACGACTGGATATTCTCCACCGACTCCGGCCACCTCCAGCTCCTCCTCGCCTCCTCCTCCCCCGATCTCCCCCTCTCCCGGATCATCCTCGCCGGAGACATCCCCGTATCTGGCCACTCGCCGTCGACCTACGCCCGCCCCGAGCCGGACATCGACGCGGAACGCCTCCAGCGATTCCAGCAGAGCCTTCTTCCCGTCCTCTACGCCCTCTCCCCCAAAGTCGCTTTCCGAAACGGGCTCCCGCAGATCCCTTTCCTCGTCTACGAGGACGACGTCATTCGCAGCGTCCTGGTGGAGAGGCTCGCTGGTCCCGTCGCCGGTGAGATGCTAGTGGAAGACGTCGAGATCGCTGGATCGCCGGCGACGGAGCATCGGAGGAGGCTCCGGTTTAGGAGAATGCCGAATCTGGTGCAGAGCCAGGTGCGTCTCTTGCCTGATTCGTACGATGCGAGGAGGCTGCTGCCCGAATTGGGCTCCTTGGTGCAGCCCTACCTCGGGCCGATGGCGGCGAGCCTCTCGTTGATTGCCCCTCGTATCGATGAGAAAATCCAATCCGGTTCGAGGCCACGGGCTCTCTGCCTTGGGGTTGGTGGTGGTGCCCTGCTCATGTTCCTGCAATGGTATTTGGGGTTTGATGTGATTGGAGTGGAGGCGGATGATGCGGTATTGGGCATTGCAAGGCGACACTTTGGATTGATTGAAGGTGATTTTCTTCAGGTCTGTGTTGGTGATGGGATCGAATTGATTGAGCGTTTTGGCCGAGAAGTGGAGGTTCGTCGAAATGGGCAGTCTTCCGACTGTCTTTCATCTGAATTACAAGATGCAGGGACCGACCTACATGGAGATCCTGGGTTCGATGCCATCATGGTGGATTTGGACTCCATGGATGCTATGAGCGGCATCAGTGCCCCCCCATTGGAGTTCGTTCGGAATAACGTTCTTGTAGCTGCAAGGTCTGCTCTCAATGGTATTGGATTGCTGGTAGTGAATGTTATTGTTCCAGAGGGATCTTCTTACAATGCATTGATTGGTGCTTTCAGCGAGGTTTTCTCTGAACTTTATGAATTAGATGTCGGCAACGGTGAGAATTACATTCTTATTGCTGCTACCTCTGCCATTGAATCAGTGGCGAGTGTGGGGCCTTTTGCTGCTAAATTGAAGGAAGCCATTGGTGGAAGATACATGGACTGTATAAAGATAATTTGAAGTGGAAAGAATATATGGTCTTTCATTGGTGAGTTGAGTGAATTGTTTGATGAGGTTTTCTTTGAATCGAATGAGCTAGATAATGGTAAGGGCGAGAATAGTGTCCATGATGCCCATCGTTGTGGTTGTTGAATCAGTTGAAAGTGATGGCCCCTTCTCTAAAAGATTGAAGGTCGTCATTGGGAGAAGATGTATGGATTACAGAAGAAACGGGGAAACCTAATTGTCATGGATGACTTATTTCCTGAAGAGGCAATTGAAATTTGGAGTCGGATTGAACCTTTAGTCAAATACAAATCCAGTTTCCTAATTCAACACTTAAGATGATCATGCATGGTAGGGAGGTCCATTATGATTTGTAGATGTTGGTATTGGCTTGGCTGTCTATTCCTGATTCAATTATCGAAGTCAATGTGATATGTGAATGCATATGAGCTATAAGTTAGGTGGGGATTTTATACCAATGGTGATGTCGATATAAAAGAGTTAACTAGGGACGACTATCATTGTATACGCCTTTTTTCCTAGGATTACTGGATATGAAGCTGAGATTAAGAAATGCCTATTGTTGTTGGTATCATATTTTCTGCTCTGAGGCCTATGAAGTTGCACAAAATCTTGGGCAGTTATTGTGGGAAGTGGGCAGTTATTGCGGGAAGTAGGACGAGGTGCTAGTTCTTTGACTGAAGATCTGCTGGAAGGGGCTTGCCCGATTATTTCTTTGTAAATGCTTTATCATGGTTCTTCATGGAGCACAAACATTTTGACATCGTATGCATCACGTAGAAAATCCTTGAAGGACCAATTAAGCAGTGTGTCTTCTGCATTTATTGCCATGAGGTACTCTCTTATCTGGTGATCCCTTTTCTTCTTTACTCACAAAATGCAAAGTATAATCAATGGGTATCCTTCATTGGAATTTACTTAATGAGACGATAATAGCTTGATATCACTTGTGCTAATTCCACTGCATTGTTTCACTCTTTCATCATCATGACTTCATTACTGTGAATGCACCTTTTCCACACTATTGTAATGAACAATGGTAACATCAAGATATATGATGGGTTAATGTGTCATGTATTCTGTCAAGTTTTCCATGCTACGCTTCCCATACCGCACCATGCCAACACTTAGCATGCATCGGCAGGAAAAAATACAAAAGATTGCTGAAAGATACACAATTGGCACATAAAGATAAGTTAGAGAAACCTATTTCTTTGTATTTAGGCTATTTTAGTTGCTTTCTTGTTGGATAGTAATAAGTTTGAATAATATAGTAAGAGTTTTGATTCTCCTGTTTAGCATCTTAAGTCAAAATAAATTCACATATACTATTGGTGAAGATATCTAAACATCTGAATAAAGAAATTCAACCAAAAAGCCTACACAAACTAGCATATATTACTTATTCTTCCCAATCATAATCAATATGTATCATGTGAAAAATTACCCTATGCTTTGATTCGGTGTATGTAACTATAGTACAAAAGGGTAATTATCTGTTTCTTCCTTAATCAATGTGTTCACTAAGATAGACCACAATAAGAGGCAATACAAGCCGATGCCCATTAATACATTCCAATATTGGAAAATATCGCTATTTTACGGTACTCTTGCGGCATAGATCCTCGAGATTGATTCTCTTAAAATTATTAAACTTACTGGTTAGCTCCCCATGTGCAAATTATTATCATAGGATTTTTAACTTCAGTTGACAATACCTAATTTTCAAAATCAAAATCTCTTTGTTATGCTAAAATCATTAGACCATCACTCTTAAACCACTACAAATAAGACTAGCGCATGTATATTGGGTGTAGGATATAATTATGCAAATTTTTATTAAAAGCTGTGCTTATTACCTCTTCGAGCCTTGTTGATTTCTTTAAGAATGTATTCATTTACTCGATAATTTCATTGTGTCATCTTAGGAGCAACTAGCGAAAGCAGCTTACAAAATATTGTTAATATTTTATGTAGACATTAGGCCTTTCAGGCGTGTTTGCACGACATTTTACTAATGGGTGCGGATCCTTTGAGGTTACCTCAGAGAATCAAATAGGTTAAATCCACAACTGTTCATTTGGGATTGAATGCTCGTCCTTTGTTCCCAACATTTGGGGCTGAGTACGATTCACAGGTCGGGTTGAGTGTAATAGACAATCGTGATTCAGATTCGACCTTAACCGATCTTGATCCTTTGAGCTTAACCTATCTGATTTTTTGAGGTTATAACCTTAGAGGATCCGTCCATAACCTCAGATGATCTCGTGCTTTTACTAATAAAATTGTAGAGATTCCTGCTTTTACTAATAAAATTGTAAACAAATTTTCTTTTTTTTAATGTTGGCATGTATACACTCCAAAATGCACCTATTGATGCTTCTACAAGTTGCCCATTGAAAAAATTTGTGAATAAATTGGGAAAAATTCGTGAATAAATTGGGAAAAATTCATGAATAAAGCATGAATAAATCGGGAATAATTCGGCAAAAATCCGAGACTAATTCCCGAATAAATCGGGAAAAAAATCCAGGAATAATTCGGGAAAAATTCGTTAAAAATTCGGGAAAACCCGGGAATAATTCGCCAATAAATCTGGAAAAATTCGGATTTAATTCCGAAATAATTCACAAATAAAGCGGGAAAATTCGTCAATAATTCGTTAATATTCGGGAATAATTCGGTACAAATCCAGGAATATTTCGGAAAAAGTTCGTTAAAAATTCTAGAAAAATCCGGGAATAACGGGAAAAATACGGGACTAATTCACAAAATAAATCGGCAATAATTCGGGAATAATCAGGATTTAATACGGGAAAAATTCGGAAATAAATCAGGAATAATTCGCAAATGAATCGAGAAAAAATCGGGAAAAAATCAACAAAAAACCATGAATAAATCGAGAAAAATCATGAACAAATCACTAATAAAACGTAAAATTTTTGCGAATAAATCAGGAAACTATCGCGAATAAATGATAAATCGCGAATAACTCGTAAATATAGCGCGGATCTCGGGAAAATATCATGAATAATTCAGAACATATCACGATACATAGAGACAATATCGCGAATATTCCGGAAAAAAACCGTGAAAAATAGGAAAATATCGTGTTAAATAGGAAAACAGCGCAATTAGATTGTGAAAATAGCACGAATAAATCATAAAATTATCTCTAATTAATTTAAAAAACCCGTAAAAAAACGCAAATAAATAGGAAAATATTGCGAGAAATAAATCTGAATAAATCATGAATAAATCAGAAAAATTCGAGAATAAATAATAAAAAAATCGTGAAAATATCGCGAACAAATAGTGGAAATATCGCAAAAAATCGTGAATAAATCGGGTAGATATCGTGAATATATCGGAAAGATATCGCGGGAAAATAAAAAAATATCATGATTAAATCGTGAAAATCTTGCGAATATATCTGTAAAATCTCACGAAAAAAACTATATATATCGCGATACAATGGGAAAATATCACGATTAAATTGTGAAAATATTGTGACTAAATCGGGAACATATAGCAATAAAATGGAAAATTATCACGAATAAATCGGGAAAATATCTCGAGAAATAAAACAGGAAAATATCGCGAATAATTTGTCAAAATATAATGAATAAATCAGATAAATATCGTGAATAAATCGAGAAAAAATCGCTAAAAATTTTGAAAAACCTTTAAAATTACCTCGAATAAATCTGGAAAATATCTTGAATAAATTTTAAAAATATAGCAAAAAAGGGAAAGTATCGCGATAAAAACTTGAAAATCCCACTAATAAATCTGTAAAATATTGCGAATAAATCGATAAAATATCACGAAAAAAAGAAAATATATCGTAGAATAATGGACAAATATGAAATTCTCGCAAATAAATTGGGATAATATCGCGAAAAAAAATATCGCCATAAATGGAAAAAAAATCCGGGAATAAATCGTGATTATCTCGTGAATAAGACTGGAAAAATAGCGAGAACTGAAAAATATCGCAAATAAACGTGAAAATATAGCGAATAAATCGGTAAATATGACAAAGAAATAGTGAAAAACTCGTGAGAAAATGCGAAATAGTGAAAAACTCGTGAGAAAATGCTAAAAATTAGCAGAATATCGCAAATAAAACGGGAAAAAATCTCAACTAATAGCGAATAAATCATGCATTATCGAGATTAAATCGTTAAAAAAATCCTGTATAAATTGCGAGAATATCGCAAAAAAATCAGAAAAATATCATGAAAAATATCTTGAAAAACTGGAATAAATCGTTAAAAATGGTGTAAAAATCGGGAAAAAATCGCGAATAAATCTTGAAAAAATTGGCAAATATTGCAAAAAATCTCAAATAAATTAAACAATTAAATCGTGAAAAAATCGCTATTATATGATGAAAAAATCACGAGTAAATCAAGAAAAATTGGGAATAAATCGGAAAAATCGCGAATAAATCGGCAAGAAATCGCAAATAAACTGGTAAAAATTCGCAAATAATTAGGGAAAATTTTGGGAAATTGACGAAAAATTCGGGTAAAATTAGCTAATAAATCGCCATATAATTTGGCAAAAATTCACTAATAATTTGTATAAAATATGTTTAAAATTCACTAATAATTCTGGAAATTTCACTAATAATTTTTTTAAAATCTGTTAAAAATTCACTAAAATAATTCTTGAAAATCCGTGAATAATTGGTTAGACGGAAAAATCCCGGAATAATTCGGGAAAGAACCGGGAATAATTCGGCAAAAATTTGTTAAAAAATCCGGGTTAATCCGGGAAGATATCGTTAAAAATTCGGATTTAATTCGATAAAAAATTTGTTAAATATTAGATAAAAATCAGTGAATAAATTGGGAATAATTCAGAAAAATCCGGGAATGCTTCTTTAAAATTCAGGGAAAATCTAAACCTGGAATAATTCGTTTTCGGGAATAATTCATTAAAAATTTGGATTTAATGAAACATTTGTTAAAAATTCGGATAAAATCTGCGAATAATTCATTAAAATTCAGGAAAATTCCTGGAATTATTCGCGAATAAATCAGTTAAAATTCATGATTAAATCGGGAAAAATCCTCAGGAAAAAACCGGGGTTGATTCGCAAATAATTCGGGAAAAAATTAGATAAAAATTCCGGATTAATTCGAGAAAAATCCGGTAATAATTTGTTATAAATCCGGGAAAAATCCGGAAAAAATATGGGAATAATTCATTAAAAATTAGGAAAAAATTTGTTATTTAAAAATTCGGATTTAACTCCGGAATATCCGGGATAATTCAGGAATAATTCGGATAAATCCGATAATTAGGAAAAAATTCGTTGTTTAAAAATTCGGATTAATTCGGGAAATCCGGGAATAATTCTGGAATAATTCGGATAAATCTGGGAATAGTTCGTTAAAATCCGGGAAATATCCGGGAATAATTTGCGATAATTCAGGAATAAGTCGTTAAAAATTCGGGAATATATCGGTTAAAATCCCGGAATAATCCTCGAATAATTCGGAAATAATCTGGGAATTATTCGTTAAAATTCTGGAATAATACGGGAAAAATCTACAAATAATCCTGGAATAAGTCGTGAATTATTCGGTATAAATTCGGAAATAATTCGCAAATATCCAGAAAAAACCCGGAAATGATTCGCGAATAAATCGTTAAAAATCCTTCAATAATTCTGAGAAAACCTGGGAATAAACCACAAAAAATACGGGAAAAATCGGCTAAAAATTGGTAAAAATTCGTAAATAATTTAGGAATAATACGGGAATTATTCGTTAAATATCAGGAAACAATTCGGGAAAATTCCAGGAATAATTCAGGAATTATTTGTTAAAAATTCGGCAATAATTCGTGGAAAATCGGGTAATTATTCCCGAATAATTGGTGGAAAATTCATGAAAAATTCGGGAATAATTCGTGAGTAATCTTGGAATTATGCATGGGAATAATTCTTGATTTATTAGCGAATTATTCACGAATAATTCATAAATAATTCACAAAAAATTCGAAAATAATTTCGAAATTATATAGAATAATTCAAAAAATAATCTCAAATAATTCGGGAATATATTGGGTTACTGTCAGCCATAGGTGAAACCGCACCAGGAGTATCCAACGGGTCTAGCCAAACTCGTCGCACCCGAGCCTCCACTTCACAACCTGAATCTGAACCAACTTCTGGCATTCCCACTAGGACCCAGAAGAAATCAACTACCATGGCCTTTATAGGATCCTAGGAGCCTTATCTGATAGACTATATGATATCTACTATACCATTCAAAACCCTAAGGACCTATGGGATACCCTAGAGCGCAAGTATGGCCTAGATGATGCTGGAGTAAAACGCTTCAAAGCGTCTGACTTCAACAGCTTCAAAATGGTTGACTCCAAACCCATGAATGATCAGATTCATGAGTTTGAGAACCTAGTCCAACATCTGAAGACTAATGGTTCCACCCTTGATGAAACCTTCCAGATAGCCTGTCTTATAGATAAACTACCTGCTTCTTGGTCTGAATTCTCTAAGCACCTAAGTCATACCCAAGGTGACCTAACCCTAACTCAAGTTCTAAACTCTATTAGAATTGAGGAGCAACATAGGCTCAGGGAAAAGGGATCCTCTGAATCCAAACCCAAGGTCAACAACGTAGACGGTCAACCGTCTAAGCCATTCCAAAAACCTAGACATAAGTTCCAGAAGAAACCCTTCCACCCTAAGCCTAAGCCATATACCAAGAAGCCATACCATAGCAACCATAACCCAAACCATCCCAAGAACCAAAAGAAGGAAGGAGTGCGTTGCTGCTACGTCTGCGGTCGGACCAATCACATGACCAACCAATGCTTCTACAAGAAGACAGCACCACATCCAAATCCAAGAAGAAATGGTCCAACGCCACCCGGCTCCCAAGTCAACATGGTGACCTCTGGAGCTGGCTCTTCTGGGACCGCTTTCAGGTCTGTTCTTTTCACCCCTGAAGTTAACATGACCTTTCAAGCATTTGATTGGTGGATTGACACAGGAGCTAACATTCATGTTTGCTCTGATCAATCTTTGTTTTCCACCTATCAGGTCTCAGGTGGAGGAGCTGTAAGCATGGGGAACAATGCTGAGGCTCGTGTGGTAGGGATAGGATGGATCGACCTGAAGCTGACGTCGGAGAAGACCCTGACCCTGCGCGGAGTCCACCACGTTCCGGAGATTAGGAGGAATTTAATTAGTGGGTCCTTATTAGTCCAACAGGGCTATAAGCTTGTATTTGAGTCTAATAAAGTTGTAATCACCAAGGGAATGCATTTTATTGGAAAAGGATTTCTCTGTGATGGCTTATTCAAATTAAATGTCTTTAATCCTTCATCTACTATTCTGAATGTTGAATCTTCGGTCACTTGGCACCAAAGACTAGGTCATGTAAATTATAATTCTATTAAGAAACTCATGACCCTAAATATCATTCCCAAATCCGATACTAAGAATCTCGACAAGTGCGAGATATGCGTAGAAGCGAAACAACCTAAGAAATCCTTTAAAACCATCGATCGGGACTCCCATATACTTGAATTAATTCACAGCGATGTCTGTGATTCTGGGAAAACCTCGAGAGGTGGCAATAGATATTTTGTAACGTTCATAGATGACGCTTCAAAATATTGCCACCTATACCTTATTAAAACTAAGGATGAAGTACTCAGTAGATTTAAAATTTACAGAGCTCTGGTTGAAAACCAATTAGACGAAACCATTAAGATCCTTAGGTCAGACCGAGGAGGGGAGTACACCTCAAATGAGTTAAGTGAATACTGTGATGACTATGGAATACTACATGAAGTCACAGCTCCTTACACTCCCCAATCCAACGGTGTAGCGGAGAGGAAAAACAGGACCCTAATGAACATGGTTAATTCCATGTTACTAAGCTCTGGAGCGCCAGAGAACTTGTGGGGGGAAGCCCTAATGACGGCCTGCTTTATCCTTAACCGCATTCCTTTCAAACACAATGACTTGACCCCATACGAAGTATGGAAACATAGAAAACCTAACTTAGAATATTTAAAAGTGTGGGGGTGCCTAGCTAAGGTAAAAATCCCCGATCACAAAAGAAAGAAGATAGGACCTAAGACTGTATATGCCATCTTTATTGGCTACGCTTCAGAAAGTAACGCTAATCGTTTTTTAGTGTTTAACTCTGAAATAAGCGAAATAGCCAATAATACAATAATCAAAGTAAGAGATGCCTCATACTTCGAAAACATCTTTCCTTATAAGACTAGGATCAACACTAGGATTAATACTAATAACCAGGCCTCCAGTTCTAATCAGGTGATCGAACCTGAAGACCAGATTGAACCGGTAACCCAAACCGAACCTAGGAGGAGTAAACGTGCCCGTGTAGAGAAAGTCTTTGATGACTTCTATGCACTTATGGTGGAGAACTCTCCCTCCACCTATACAGATGCAATGAAGTCCATAGACTCACATTTTTGGAAAGAAGCCATAGATAACGAGATCCAATCTATACTTCAAAACCATACCTAGGAACTCACCAATTTACCTCCTGGTTGTAAAACCATAGGATGCAAATGGGTGTTTAAGAAAAAGCTTAGACCTGACGGTACCATAGATAAATTTAAGGCACGACTTGTAGCCAAGGGCTTTACCCAAAAACCAGGGATAGACTACTTTGATGTCTACTCACCTGTCGCTAGGATAACCACGATTAGGATCCTCATCGCCTTAGCTTCAATCTATAAGCTAGTCATACATCAAATGGATGTAAAGACTGCTTTCTTGAATGGCGACCTTAATGAGGAAATATACATGGACCAACCCGAGGGATTTACTGCACCTGGACAAGAGGGAAAGGTGTGTAAGTTAATTCGATCCCTCTATGGACTTAAACAAGCCCCAAAACAATGGCACATGAAATTCGATGAAGTTATCTTATCCTATGGATTTGATATCAACACAACGGATGAATGTGTATACCATAAAGTAGATGGTAATAATGTTGTCATCTTATGTTTGTATGTTGACGATATTTTGATATTCGGTTCAAACATACAAATCATAAATGATATCAAACACTTTTTGTCCCAAAACTTTGACATGAAAGATTTAGGACAAGCCGACGTTATTTTGAACACTAAGATCATTAGGAAGGACAATGGTTTAGTGTTATCCCAATCCCACTATGTCGAGAAAATCCTTAGGAAATTTTAAGATCCCGATTGCCAACCGGTATCCACACCATATGATCCAAATACCCATCTGACAAAGAATACTGGACTTCCTAGACTACAGAGCGAGTATGCTCAAATCATAGGATCGCTAGGTTTTCTAGCAAACTATACTCGACCCGATATCGCTTACGCGGTAAATAGACTTAGTCGTTATACGTCTAACCCGAATTTGTCCCATTGGAATGCGTTAGAAAGAATTTTTAGATATCTTAAGGGAACCATATCATACGGTCTCCACTATAGTGGATATCCAGCTGTATTAAAGGGATACTCTGATGCTAACTGGATTAGTGACTCAATAGATATTAAGTCCACAACCGGATATGTATTCCTACTAGGAGGTGGAGCCATATCTTGGAAATCCACCAAACAAACTGTTATAGCTAGGAGTACCATGGAATCAGAAATGATAGCGCTAGATACCACTAGCACAGAAGCAGAATGACTTCAAGATCTTCTATATGAGATCCCATTGATAGAAAAGCCTTTACCGGCTATATCTATCCATTGTGATTGTCGATCAGCTATTGATAAATGTAATCAAGAAAACACTGACGTGAAAATAAATCGACATCTGAAAGTGAGACATAGATCTCTCAGATATAAGATGAAAAATTAAATAATTGCCCTAGACTTTGTTAGATCCGAAAAGAATTTGGCGGATCATTTAACTAAGGGCCTCTCTAGGACAGTGGTCTTAGAATCGTCGAGGGGGATGGGATTAAGCCCATAAGAAAGATCACCGCAGTGGGAACCCAACCTCACGGAGGTTCAATGGGTAGAAACAAACTGTAGTAGTGATTGAAAATGAAGAGCACTGAATAATGCTCCCGTCCCTATGACGTCAGTGCTTATTAAAAGCAAGAGGTAGGATGAGTGTAAAACTCTTAATAAGTCCAAGACCCATGAGGCGGGGTGTCGCCTTGCTCACACCCCTATTAGGACTTACCTATATGTATGTCGTTGTGAGGCCGCAACTCTGGGACTAGAAACATACAAGAAAAGATATCTGCGCAAGGCCATTAATAGCGCAACCCGCTTAGAACCATCGAAAACTGTACTACGTGTATTACTTGTAGAAACCCGATAAATGAGGCTGGTTCAAGGCGTAGTCCACCAAGTCCTCACGGATGTATACAACTGTACTAAGTGGAGGTTCAAACCGGAAGGTACCTACACCTACTGCGTAGTATAAGGAATCCAGCAAAGTCTTTTTACTTTACCTTTTGAATTTTTTAATTATTTAATATTTAGTGGTTTTAAACACATGTGGGGGATTGTTGGGTGTGTGTTTTAAAACCACACACAACATGGGGGTTTTAGTCCCATATCGGTAAGGGGAGAAATCCCCTACCAACATATAAGGATTTGCCCACTTCCCCCCACTAGTCATCATACTAGAGGAGGGGCTCCACTAGCTCACACGCGCGCGCGCGTGCGTGCCGAGTCGGGTCGGACCGGGCTTGGGCTTGGGCATGGGCTGGGCGGCGCGTGTGTGTGCGCCCGCGGACCCGGACACGATAGCACCTCCGAAATGGGCTGGTCCGCACCTGCCCTATTTTTATTTTTTGCTTTTAAGTCCTCCACTATTTATTATTTACTATTTGGGACACTAGCCGTTACGCGAGAAGCGCTGCATGCTAGCCGTTACGTACAGGCTCGCTGCGAGCTGTAACGTGCGAGGTTAATGGGCTTAATCGCAGCCCATTAACCGCTCCCCTCTTTCAGCCTCCCATTAACTGCCCGAGGCCTATATAAGGCCCGGTGCAGCCATGGGATGAGTACACTCCGAAAATCGGAATTCCTCCCTGCTTACTGCCTCTCTCTCTCCCACTCTCTCGTGCCGTGTTGCTGTGGTGCTGCCCCTTTGCTCCGAAGAGACTCCCTCTCTCGGACCAAAGCCTTGCTGCGGTGCTGCCTCCCGGCCTCGAGAAGATCGTCATCGAGTCGCTGGGTTCTTGAAAGTCTACGAGGTTCGCAAAACCTTCTTGGAGTTGTGCCGACGAGAAGGAGGTCGCCTGACCGGGGTCGCCGTATCTCCGAGAACAATTGCCACGAGACCCGCACGAGGGGGGCAATAAGATTCTTGGGACAGTGCCTAGCACGCTTCGACCACAGGCCAGAGTTTCTAACTCTTCTTTTGTCCTAATATTAGATCTAAAATAATCGACTTGCATCTAATAGAGAAATCTAAATAATTAGATATATTTTAGATAGAACCCGCTCTGCCTTGGCAAACAATTTCTAAAAGAAATTTGTGACTTGTCCTTGTTTGCGAAAATAACATTTGCTAATCAATTTTAATATTAATAATTTGATTAAATCCTAAATTTGCTAGTTTAGAACGATTAGATTTCCAACAGGATATACTTTTCAATTTCCTATTGACAAAAGGGTGATATTCCCACGTGCGAGCTTGCTGCGGGTGACATGGAGGATATTTGAACTGCGGGTGGCGAGCGATCTGCGAGCTGTCTTATTGTGGTAGAGTTATGTACTTCTGTTGCATCAGGTGCTGAATCTTCTGAAGTGTCCTTTGAGCTCCAAGACCTTGTTTGACTGACGTATTGTTGCACCAGGGATCCTAATGAGGATGGAAGGTACAATCAAGGCAAGTCCTCTAATCAGGGACGATCTCGTTTTCTTAGATGGTGAGCTGGCTTCTCAGAGACTTTTCATCCAAAAAGCGACCTCTTACGTGCGAGCTGCCTGCGGGCAACGTGGGATGCGAGCTTGCTGTCGGCAATGTGGCATGCGAGCTGGTTATGGGCGACGTGCGACCTGCGAGCGACGGCGACCTGCGAGCTGCCTGCGGGAGACATGCGAACCTACGAGTGCGATTTGCGAGCTGCCCCTGCAGGCAACGAGGTCTAGCACTAAAGCACCGACCCCTTCAGAACTTCACTTAAGCGTGCCTGCTTAGACGAGAGTAGTACTAGGAGGGGTGACTTCCGGGGTAGTCCTTATGCCGATCGAGCTTTTTGATCAGGGATGATCTCATGCGCTAGATTGGCGAGCTCGTGCTATTTTTCAAGCACCATCAAGTTCCACAATAACAACCGCGGAAAAAATTACAGCCGAGAAAGAAGGTGAGAGGGAGGCATCCTTGCACACGTTTTTACGGAGCACCTTGGAACCCTTCGAAGATATGATATTGGGTTTAAATCGACCTGAGGCTCGAACAAGAGGAGGAGGAGGAACCCTAAGCGGAGGATCACCAGCAGTCTCCTCGACCTCTGCAACTGGAGTCAGCAGGGCCCGGATCAAAGGCAAATGCTGGTGAGGAGACTACCTCGTCATGGGACCCCCAACCAAGATGAAGAAACATCAGGAGGATACATTGGAGGTAAAGGGTTGAAGGAACTGACGTCACCGGAACTATAGGTGCCATCACTGGAATGATATGTCCAACTCGCCTACAAAGGAAAGAAATATGAGTAGGGCTGGCAATTTCGGATCCGACCCGACACGAAGTTGGCGGGTCTGGGTCAGGGCTAAACGGGTTTCGGTCATAAACGGGTCGACACGATAGACCCGTTTAATAAACGGGTCGTGTCCGGGTTTAGGGTCTGGACACGGTAGACCCAAGAAGACCCGTTTAGTATACAACAGGTCGTGTCGGGTCGGGTCTACCCGCAATCTGATACTATAATATATAATACCAGGGGGTCTTTCGGGTCAGGTCGGGTCGAGTCGGATTGGGTCGGATCGGGTCAACTGAATAGACCCGGGTGGTAAACGGGTCTTATCGGGTCTACCCGTTTATTAACGGGTCGGGTACAGGTTTAGGATCTAGAAACGATTAGTTAAACGGGTCAGGTCCGGGTCTGGGAGTTTTGGACATGACACGACACGAATCCGACACGACCTGACCCATTGCCACCCCTAAATTTGAGGAACATTCTCATAGGCAAAAGGTTGAAAGGACATAGGCCTAGCCACCCTTCCCACATGAGTGCCCAGAGGAAGGCTCAGTGTTAAATCTACATCCAAACAGACACGAGCATAGAGTATATGATATAGAGAGTGTTTTTTTTTACGGGAATAGTGACACTGATTGCTATAGTGATTCAATGTAGTAGTTACAGTAAATTCACTATAGCAGCTATAGTGATTCAACTATCGATTTAGAAATTGGACGTTTTGTTGGGATCGGGATGGTTCTATAGGCAATAATAATTTTGGTAAATTCGGTAGCTTACTCGGATCATTTTAGTCTTTTAGTAATCAATTGAGCCATTGCAATTAATATGCTGAAATATGGGGTTAAGAGGACAAAGTTGTTGGAACATGTTCTAAAACAAAACTGTTAAAAATGATTGTTTGCTATCAGCCTAAAAAAAAATTGATTAGAGGTTTGCTGTATTGCATAGGGTATCGGTTGGGTCGGGTTGAGATATAGGTTCAAGGGCAAAACATCCAACCGAACCCAACCCGTTTAATAAATGGGTCAAAAACTTAAACTCAAACATGACCCGTCTAATAAACAGGTTGATCCGACCCGACCGTCGGGTCTGTCAATTTGGCTCGGGTTGGTTCAACAGAACCAATGTAAGCTGATCGAGTTGGGTCAAGTCATGTTGGGTTGGGACATGTTTGATCGAGTTGAGTCGGGTTTGGTCGGATTGGGTCAAGTCGGGTTGGGTTGGGTCAGTTTGGCTCAGGTTGGTTCAGCTGAACCAATGTAAGCTGATCTGGTTAGGTCAAGTCAGGTCGGGTTGGGCCATGTTCGATCAGGTTGAGTCGGGTTAGGTCAGATTGGGTCGGGTTGGCTCGAGTCGAGTCAACTCGGGTTGTTAACGGGTTGACACAGCCCATTTAGTAAACGGGTCAATGGGGTTGTAAGTATAAATCCAAACCCGACCTATCAAATAAACGGGTCAGTCGGGTTAACTCTTTTATGGCCCAAACCCGATTAGGACAAACCCAAACCCGCTGACTTATGGTCATGTCGGGTTGGCGGGTCGGGTCAAGAATTGCCACCCTTAGGTACCAGACCACCTTACTTTATTAGTTAATTTTAATTTTTTTTTTATGTTGTGGGACGCAATTCTTTTCACCAATTCCTGCACATCACCTCCTTATGTTGGGGGGAATTTTCAGCACATCTTGCATATGCTACAACCACGGGGTCCACTGTGATCAAGAGATATGGGGTAGCCTGCCCCAGCACATGGGGTAATGTCGTGGCCCCCAGCACTTAGAGCGTGCTGATAGGCTCTGGGCAACAAGTGTAGCGTACGCGTGCTGAAAATTTTCCCTATTGTTGGGTCTATCAGGGCCCAGGTAGCCGGCGCCCGGCGCCGCCAGGTATTGCTCGCATGGTGAAATAAGAAGAGAAGAGAGAGAATCCCATACAATAATTCAAGTCCAGAACAATTCGCTGCTTATTTATAAACATATGAAACAACATAATATTTTATTGAGGCCGCATCCAGTGGCAAAGCACATGTACCCCATTCGGCAAGTCGTGTAATTTAATCTTGTGGGCTCTATCTCGTCTTTGTGGCAGAGCTCTAAGCACTTTCATGCCATGTAAAAAAAAAAGGGGGGGGGGGCTCTTAGCCATAAGTTTTTTTATCTTTTTAAGGAAATCCTTTTAAGCTAAAGGATAAGTCATCAATTTTGCACCAAATCCCTCCCAGAAATATATTTTTACAATAAGCCACCCAATCGCCTGTGTTGACTTTTTCAACCCTTTCAAATGACCAAACTACCTCCCAATCCTAATATCACATACAAGAATAGGAATTCTATAGAAAAGAGTAACAATTCTTTAGGAACGATGATTTCACTGTAGCAAAGAGTAACAATCTTTCCATATTGTTATTTATTTCTACAATGATTTCATTGTCACAAATTGTTACTATTTGCTATAGTAATTTACAGATTTTTACTACAATGATTTTACTGTAGGAAGTTATTACTCTTTGCAACAGTAGTTTACATATTTTTTGCTATAATGATTTCACACTAGTAAATTGTTACTATTTACAATTGCTACAATTATTTGTGTCAAAGAACCAAATTGTTACTCTTCTATATGCTTTTCCTGTACAGCTGCATATAGGGATAAAATGGATATTTTAAAAAAGTTCAATTACAGAAGGACGTGTCCAAATCACAGTTGTCAGTTGCCCCCAATCCTAACTTGTGAATCGCACTCCGCCTCCACTGGTGGGGCAATTTCGACCTCGACAAGGCAGACCCGACACGAAGTTAGCGGGTCTGGGTCAGGGCTAAACGGGTTCGAGTCATAAACGGGTCGACACAATAGACCCGTTTAATAAACAGGTCGGGTCCGGGTTTAGGGTCTGGACACGATAGACCCGGGAAGACCCATTTAGTATTCAACGGGTCGTGTCGGGTCGGGTCGGGTCGGATCTACCCGCAATCCGATACTATTATATATAATACCAGCGGGTCTTTCGGGTCCGGTCGAGTCGAGTCGGATTGGGTCGGATCAGGTCAACTAAATAGTCCCGGGTGATAAACGGGTCTTACCGGGTCTTATTGGGTCTACCCGCTTATTAGCGGGTCGGGTACGGGTTTAGGATCTAGACACGATTAGTTAAACGGGTTGGGTCCGGGTCTGGGGATTTTGGACACGAACCCGACAAGACACGACACGAACCCGACACGACCCGACCCATTGCCACCCCTAGTTGTAATTGGATGTCACATCATTATGGTCAAAGGAAGATTGTCCGTAACTAGTCGGGTTAAATAGCATTGCTCTATCTAATATAACATGGGAAATATTAGGGATATAAGTAGCGCTCTAGATTTATCATGTGGGGATAGAGAATACCACAATTTAATGGCTGGATTAGGGTTAGTGCAAACACACCTGAAGGGGCCGAAAAAGAAGTAAAAGATACTGAGAGGGGTTTTTTTGTAAGAAAGGAAGGGAGATTTTGAAAAATAAAATTTTTTAAAAAGATTTTTTTGTTAAAAGGTGTTGGGGATGATCTCCGTGCCGACCCGAAGACTTCGCCCAACCAGTCAATCGAGTCGAGTCGAAAGTTCGATCGAATGTTTGTCTAGTTTGTAGGTTCGGATATTAATGACTTTGAGTTGAACTTCTGAATAGTCGAAAGACTGTTTACACGAGATGTGATCTTGGAGTTCAGCCAAAGCCTACATCTCCGTGCTATAAGGAGCAACCAGAATTCACTAACACTTGAACTGAAGTGACCTCGACAAGCCGAGTGTCACTGGTTTTTCTTCAAAAAGAAGATCGAAAGTTTAGGATGTCAGAGCTCTGGATTTTTTGAAAGTCCAATTCAGTAATCAGATCTCCGACCCATTACGCTTGTCGGGCCTGCTATTTATAAAATTTTTTGGACGGAAACCGGGGTAAAGGGCGGTTTTCTACAGCTGTCGTCGGGATCCAGGCGGGAGATGGTGAGTCCCGCTATTGTCTCTATGGACCCTCCAGGTAGGGCTGGTGGGTTCCGTTATCGTCTCACGTGGACCCTTAGGCAGGGCTGGCGAGTCCCGTTGTTGTCTTTGTGGACCTTCCAGGCAGGGCTGGTGGGTCTCGTTGTCATCTCTCGTGGACCCCCCAGGCAGGGCTAGTAGGTTTCGTCGCGGGGCGTTGGCCAAAATTTTCACCCACAAAAGGTGGTATAACCCCATGTATGTGTGTGTGTGGTGGTGGTGGGGGGGGGGGGGTGCACATACACTCTCTCCCTTTCTCCAGAGTCCAGCCACACCCTCAACCCTTTCTCCCTCTCTCCAGTCGTCCTCTCTCTCTCCTCCCTCTCTACATACACACTCTCCCTCTCTCCAATTGTCCCCCCCCCCTCTCTCTCTCTCTCTCTCTGCTTGGCGGTCGTCCGAGTGTCGAAAGGCACATATATGACTAGTTCTAAATATTCATGAATAAGATTCTTACATTTCTTATAGATTAACGAATACCGCTAGCCTTTTTGAAGGACACTATTTACTATGACACTATTAATTTTGACCTTTCATCTATATATCTATTATTATATATATATAAAAAAGAATACAAACCAAAGCAATGCCTTCTATCCATAGTTAGACTGACTAATGAACCTACAAAAGATATGTCGATGACTACCGACCGACATTGTCGGCAGGTGGTAGCCACCGACAAGATGTGAAAATTTTCAATGGCTATTCGTCGGCATTGACATCGTAATAAAGGAGTAAGGAAGAATGGAAGATTCGAATGAGAGAGGAGGAGGAGGTAGGTAGGAGGAAGGAAGAGGTAGGTAGGAGGAAGGAATAGGAGGGGGGAGGACGAGGAAGGAGGAGGTGGTGGTAGCTACTGTGGGTGCAAAATCTGACTAAAGCCTGACAGTGGGACCCACAGCCCTGCCTGGGGGCAACAGGAACGACAGTGAGACCTGCAGCCCTGCCTGGGGTACATGGAGATAACGGTGGGACCCGCAGCCCGGCCTGTGGCCCATAAATACTATTTGGGGTCTGGTAAATCCCCCCGGATATTTACCAAACCCCCGATCCTAAACCTCTATAAATAGCAGACCTAACCAAAATTCTAGACTCAAATTCATTATTTCACATCCCACTTTCTGTTTTCCAAAGCTCCCAGAGCCTTCTAGTTTTCAGACTCCAGTCAAACTTTCTCCACCCTCTGTTCACCTGTGTAAGCACTCCTCGGTCTGCCGAGAGTGACTCAACTTCTTTTAAAGTTAGTGGATTCAAAGATTGCATCTTACCGCACAGAGACATAGCCTTCGGTCGAACTTCGTCACCACACCATGTATCAACTCTCTCTCTCTCTCTCTCTACTCAACAGTGCATGAGTGACAGCTCACCAGGCAACAGCTTAGCGCTCTACAGCGCGCCACATCCCTGAAGCTCTACCCTTCTATCGACTGTTCGAGGGGGACCGTATGACGGTCATAATCCTCCCCCATAGTTTAGCGTCGTTTGTGGTATCCTTTCCAATCGAACTGCAACCTCCATACTTCCCAGCTACTTTGGTCAAACAAGCAACTACCGATTACCCGAGCAATATGTCTGTCTCCATCGCTACACCAGAATGGCGAAGAGACGACCCGTGGACCAGTCGGAGGGAAGTAACATGCATCCAGATGCTCAATATCCAATGACTCGCTCAATGAGTTGTTAGTTTGTAAAGAGCCAACGCCCTGAGCAGTAACCTGCTGTTGATATTAAGGAGTCACCCGTCGGCTAATTATGCTGCTCAACCTCGGCAGTCTCCTCAGCTTGCTGACCCGACAACTCAACATTTGGGGAAAGCGCACATCTCACCTGTCGCCGACCCTCAGGCGATGTATCAGATCACGACAGGGGACTTCTAACTTCTTACCATTATGAAGCATAACGTTGCGCTCATGGTCGAAAGAGACTCTCTCCGATAGATCGCCGTCGAAGTAGAAGTTGACCTCCCATGGTCAGCCGCCGGTATTAGCGACAAAGTAGATATCCACCGATCGCTTGACCCATCTCACACTCCTTCCAGATGATCCATCATCGACACCTCCTTACGGTCCCTTGAGCCCTCTACTAGGGGACCCTCACCTTTCCCTCCTACATAGACAGTCTAGGAGCATCTCAACAAATCAACTCGTCAACCTGAGCCTCTAGGATCTGAATCATCCTCCGACCCTCGCTGTCGGAAGGAGGTTCGGAACGGAGAATATCACTCCAAAACTTGGAAGCGACTTAGCATCGATCGAACTTTGGTGAAACATCGCCAAAAGATGAGGGCTTCTAAGTCCAACCTTTCTCCTCTCCCTCCGAGATGCCTCTCTGACCAAATAAGGGACCGTAGGAACAACCAAGCCTCCGAAGTGCCACTTCATTAGCAAATTCTCCCGAGCTCAGTTTCCTAAAGCTAGAGAGCTCCCGCTCTCCTCAGGTTTGACGCTGCACGTCCTCGCCTTCAAGCAGGCATTGACGCCACATAACCACGACAACCAGGTTTTATGTTGCACCTTTGTCGGTAGCCTGGACGACCTGTCATTGAACTGGTATCATAATCTCCCTACAGGCTCCATCGGCTTGTTCTTGGACCTGGCAGACCTCTTCATCCAACACTACCGGCTGAAGCTCTGAAATCGATCCGATAACCTATCATGGTCGGTTACCTCAGTCTACGACCCGGCCACCAGACCACCGCCTTTCCTTCGAGTACTAGGAGGAACTCAGGGCGGTTCGCTCGGCCTTCCAGGGTCTGTGGGTGATTAATGGGGAACAGGGCAGTCCACTCAGCCTTCCAGGGTCCAAGGGTGATTATTGGGGACTTCAATGAGACCCGGTTTGTCAGTGAGAGGAGCATACCTTCACTTAATTCTAGAGAGATAGAGGCCTTTTCTTCTTTCGTCCTAGAATTTGGATTGGTGGACCAACCGATGAGTGGGAGACGATTTGTGTGGTCCAATCGGAGAGAGAACCCCACCTTCGCCAAACTCGACAGATTCCTGATCTCTAGGGAGTGGGAGTTCTTGTTCCCTCTTACTATGACTCAGGCGCTCACATCCTTTGTCAGCAATCACGTCCCAGCTCTACTTGACTCGGGCACTGGTGAGTGTTCGAAACCACCCTTCCGATTCGAGAAGATGTGGACCACGGTAGAGGGATTCGACGAGTTCGTTGCTTCTTGGCGGGTGGTAGCTCCTTCACTTGCCAACTCGGCGCTCAGCATTGCGTCGAAGCTGAGATTCGTCAAGCGGGCAATATCGCGATGGGCTGCAATGCACTTGGGAGCATTCCTCACCGGAAGGAGGATCTGATGGCCCGAATCCGAGAGCTAGAGGTTCGTGAGGAGTCGAGGGACCTTTCCGCAGATGAGCTGGCTTCCCGTCGCGTCTATTCCTCGGAGTTGATGGAGGTCCTCCACAGGGAGGAGATCATAGATCATATAAAAGCAGCGCTCCAGAGAGCGTTGGATAGCAGCGAGAGATCAGAACACAGCCTATTTCCACGGGATCGCCAACGGTCGCCGACGCAGATGTTGAGCGGCCAATTTGTGTGAATTATCCTTTTAGTATTATGCATATATCATCAGTTTGCTACGTAAAACTTTCATACTACACGTAAACTGCATAATTATCTTTGCACCACTGCTTAGTAGACTTTCATACGAACACAGTGATATATTGGTTTGCTCTCATACGATACATGCATGAAAAATACGAAGTCCGATAAAACAAATAATTCTTTTTATCGATAATCATTTTGAAATCTTACACGCATCATTTCATGTGTGTTTTTCAGGGAGCTAATCTGATTATCGATGCAGTCAGCTCAAGAGCGTTATGATGAAGCAATGGATATTCTCGCGGCGATTCAATAGAAGTTGTACAGGCCGTTTGCGGACATTTCTGAAGAAACGATGAAAGAAATAATGTTGCAATAATTCGACGGCGGGGGAAGAATTCAACAAATCGCTGCAACGCATGACTCGAATCAGCAGAAACCTCATTTCTAGGCTATTCATCGATGGCGATTCTCACAAGGACTAGAGCAGTACCGTCGCTGCTGCTACCTCCTTCTTCAAGAGGGAACTAGCGCGGGCCCTTGAAGGCCAATTGGGAGGTCCTTCCTTTCTTGAGGTTGGAGGATCAGAGCAGATTACGTGAGGAGTTCAACGAAGACGAGTTCAAGAGGGCTTTCTTTGGGCAGTCGGCTGATGGGGCATCGGGGTTGGACGGCTTCCCCTTCATTTTCTATCAGAGGTATTAGGAGGTCCTTAAGCTAGATCTCCTTCGCTTCTTGGTGGACTTCTTCTCGAGCCGGGTTGATCTGAAGTGTCTGAATCACTCGTGGATTGTCCTCATTCTGAAGAAGAAAGACCCGGAGAACATTAAAGATTACAGACCTATAAGGCGGTGGCAAAGGTGATCACGACAAGGCTGACCTCGGTGATGTCGGATCTAATGGGACCTTCCCAGTCGGATTTTATTCGGGACAGGAACATCCTAGACAGCGTGGCCACTGTGCAAGAGGTGCTCTGTCATCTTCGAGAGACCCATTCGGAGGCTGTTCTACTCAAACTGAATTTTGAGAAGGCATTCAATCGCCTTAATTGGGGGTTCCTCATGACGGCCTTACGGCGAAAGGGCCTGCCGACTAGGTGGCTAGATTGGATCTGGGATTGCATCGCCTCCTTCAGGATGACCTGCCTGATTAACAACTGCAGCGGGAATGCATTCCGGATGCACCGGCGAGTCAAGCAGGGATGCCCCCTATCCCCTTTTCTATTCATTCTGGTGGTCGACGTCTTTGACGCGATCTTCAAGTTCGTGAACCGACTGGGCGTAATCTCGGGGACCAGGGGAGACTCGTGGGAGGTGTCAAACCTGCACTTCGTGGATGACACCCTGCTCTTCCTTTAGGTGGATCTGGCTCAGTTGATAGGTCTCAAGGTTTTACTGCTCCGCTTCCAGCTGGCCTCGTGCTTGAGTGTGAACTAAATTCTGGTGGAGGCAACGGACTCTACTTGAAGCCTAGACGAGATCCTAGGTTGTGGTCTGGGCTCTCTTCCATTCAGGTATCTTGGTCTCCCGATCTCGGACAGAAGCTTCCGAGGGACTGTTGGGTGGAGCTAATTCAGCAGGTGGAGCCCCGCCTTTTGAGTTGGAAGGAGAACCTCTTGTTCGTCTGTGGCCATCTAACCTTGATTAACTCGGCCCTTTCGTCAATCCCCTTGTACTACATGTCCTTCTACTCCCTCCCGGTGTGAGTCATTAAGCGGATTGACAAGGTTCGCAGACAGTTCTTGTGGCGCGACTCTTCTGGAAATTCGGCTCACTACCCACTTCTCCCTTGGGGGACGGCCTGCTAGTCTAAGGAACATGGCGGCCTTGGGATTGTTAATCTGCGTGAGTTCAACTAGGCAATGCTTGCCAAGTGGTGGTGGTGGATCCAGAGAGGTGTAGGAGACATCTGGAAGGGGGTCGTTGCCAACAGGTACTTCCGTTGTTTCGTATCACTTCACTCAAGATGTTGTCACTCGGGGGCAATCTCTCCATTCTAGAGGGGAGTGTCCAGGGTGTCCCATTCTTATCAGTGCGGGTCAAGACTGATAGCGGGTAACGGTTCGAGAATCAGATTCTGGGAGGACATCTGGCTGGGCGAACTTCTTTTACGCTCCTGGTTTCCCAATCTTGTTGCCCTGGCTCCAACAGGATGGCCACGGTCCGATCACAGGCAACCGTATATGGCGACATCACGATTTGGCGCCCAAGGTTTGGAAGGCCTTTTCCGACTGAGCATCATCAAGAGCTTGGGGACCTTCTGAACTTGCTTAACAGAATTTTGTTGACGGAGGAACCAGACTTAGCGGATTGGCGGTGGACCTCTTCCGGGGAGTTCTCGGTCAGCAGCCTTTATGGATTCTTCAACTTCGGCTAGGTGAGATGCGCCCCGGCGAAGGCTATCTGGCGGGCCGGTAATCCTCCCAAGACCAGAATCTTCATGCTTCTTTGTCGTTAAGGATTGCATTCTAACGAATGTGAATCTTCTCAAGCACAGGTATCCGGGAGTGACAGATCTGGCGTGTGCCCTTTGCAGGGCGGCAGTGGAATCCACAGATCATCTGCTACTCCGATGCGATTTTTGAGAGAAGTGTGGGCTCACTTTCTGGGGAAGCTGGGTGTGTGATCTTCTCCGGCGTCGGTGGGTTCCCTTTGGGGGAATTAGAGGCGCATGAAGTTCCAGGGACTACAGCGGAGGGGTTGGGATGTTTTGGCGATCGGAATTTGCTGGGTTTTGTGGCTTGAGAGAAATTGGCGGACCTTCCAAGCGAAACGGTCTTTCGAGGAGGTGGTTATCTCGCATTGCAAGTCACAAATCCTCCTGTGGACTGGCAATATGCGGTCGGGGCTAAGGGATTTTCTTTTAAATCTCTGTAACTAGCATCTTAGTTCATCCTCTTCCCTCGCTCTCCTCTACTCTCCTGTACTTCTATTATTATTATTTTAATGCACTGGTAGGGGTTTGGGCCAAACCCCCCCATTAACTAAGAGGGATTTCTATAAAAAAAACACTACCGGCTGAACCTTAAGCCAAAAAAGAAGCTAGACTACTTCTACCGACTAAGGATGGACTCAGATGAAACCCTCCGAGAGTTTACTCGGGGGTTACGGAACGAGCACGCAGTGCTCTCCGAACATCACCTCGGCGACGATGTAATCATGTTGGCATTCCAGAACGCCATGCGCTACGATCTCCACATCTACAATGACCTCATCCACAATCCTCCTGCCTCCCTCGGAGCACTCTTCGATCGGATCTAACGAGAGATAGAGGTTGAGAATGATCAAGTCGCTCGGAAGAGTCGTGACCTCAAGAAGTGCCCTTCGGACAAAGATCCAGCAAGACCGACTGCCCGAGCTCGATCTCAACACTCAGGCTAAAGAAGCTGGAACCATACCCACCGACTAGAATCTGCCTATTGACATCGTCCTCAAGGAGATCCAGCACAAAGATTTCCTCAAGTGGTCGAACCCTCTCCAACCTGATTTAAGGCACACGACAAACACATCGGTCTACTGTTGACTTCCATCGATGCCACAGACACCCAACAGTGAAATACAAATCTCTCTCATATCATTTGAAAGACCTCTGGCAAGGACACCTCTAATAGTTCAAAAGAAGACATGGAACCTGTCAGGATCCCACCTCTGCAACCAAAGGAAAGCAACCTACTGACCGATCAGAATAGAAAGCCACAGATCGTCAACAACTCAGAATGTCAATCATTTGAAATCTGTGATGTAACATCTTCTAAGTTATCTATAAAATGGCAACTGAGCACCTTCCGTACAAAGACCTTTCTCAATCTCTGGATCAATTAGTGTTTGGTCGCTATCGAGCTCCGAAGGTACAAGCTCTATGGCCCCTTGCTGGTTCGATCGCATAAGGTCTTCCCATGATCAACCAGCGTTCAAAGGCTATCAATCCTATCCCAAATTCTATTCAAAGCCATAATTAGTCAGGCTCGGGTTGTGACATGACCGGCTAACCTACAATAGTACAACGTTACGTGCCCTAATATAGGTTCGACTGAAATGATGCCTTGCCTAACTCAACCGATATAAAGGCGCTACGCTGAGTACTCCAAATCTTTGGCGTTGCACATACTCCCGTTGTTATGTAAAGACACATGCACTAGAGCCTCACCACAGTTAGTCTAGCTCGGGTTACGATACGACCGGCTAACCTTCAACAGTACAATGCTACGTGCCCCGACGTAGGTTCGGCCGAAACAGCACTTCGCCTAAGTTAACCGATATAAAGACGCTATGCTAAGCACTCCGAATATTTGGCATTGCATATGCTTCCGTTGTCACGTAAGGACTAGTACCTTGCCACAGTTAGTCTGGCTCGGGTTGTGATACGATCGGCTAACCTGCAACAGTACAATATTATATGCCCCGATGTAGGTTTAACTAAAATGTGCTTCGCCTAAGTCAACCGATATAAAGGCGCTACGGTGAGTACTCCGAATCTTTGGTGTCACACATACTCCCATTGTCACGTAAGGACACATGCACTAGTGCCTCACCATAGTTAGTTCGGTTTGTATTACGACACTACCAACTAACCTGCAATGATACAAAGCTATATTCCCCGACGTAGGTTCGACTAAAATGACGCTTCGCCTAAGTCCAACCCATACAAAGACACTATGCTGAGTACTCCGAATCTTTGGCATCGCACATGCTCCCACTGTCACGTAAGGACACATGCACTAGTGCCTCACCCCAGTTAGTTCAATTCGTATTGCGATATGGCCGACTAATCTAATACGGTACAAAGCTACGTGCCCGACGTAGGTTCGACTGAAACGGTGCTTCGTATAATTCCAATCGATACAAAGGCACTATGCGGAGTACTCTGAATCCTAACCCATATCGATCAACCAACCCGAGGTAGATTTCGCCACCTCAGCACCTACCAAAGCCCAAGACGACGATATCATCTCGGCCCAAGGAGATGACCTTGGTGTCAAATACAAAGTCCGATGCAAGCTCCATCACCTCGACACCTGATAAAGTCCGAGACATCGATAATATCTCGGCCCAAGGAGACAACCTTGACATTCGAAGGCAAAGTCCGAGGCAGGCTTCACCACCTCGACACCTAACGAAGCCTGAGACGTCAACAGTGCCTCAGCCAAAGAAGACAGCCTTGGCATTCAAAGACAAATTCCGAGGCAGGCTTCGTCGCCTCAGCACCTGACAAGCCCGAGACGTCGATAGTGCCTCAGCCCAAGGAGACGACCTTGGCATTCAAAAACAAAGTTCGCTGCCTCGATATCTGACAAAGCCTAAGACATCGACAGCGTCTCGGCCCAAGGAGACAGCCTTGGCATTTGAAGACAAAGTCTGAGGCAGGCTTCGCCGCCTCGGTACCTGACGAAACCCGAGACATCGATAGTGCCTCAGTCCAAAAAGACAGCCTTAGCATTCGAAGACAAAGTCCGAGGCAAGTTTCGTTGTCTCGACACCTGACAAAGCCTGAGAAGTCGACAACGTCTCGGCCCAAGGAGACAGCCTTGGTATTTGAAAACAAAGTATGAGGTAGGTTTCGCCACCTCGGTATCTGACAAAACCCAAGATGTTGATAGTGCCTTGACCCTGCAAGGAGATAGACTTAGCATTCGAAGACAAAGTCTGGGGCAGGCTTTGCCGCCTCGGCACTTGATAAAGCCCAAGGCATCGATATTGTCTCGGCCCAAGGAGATAGCCTTGGCGTTCGTAGAAAAAGTCCGAGGCAGGCTTCGCCGCCATGGTACCTGACGAAGCCTGAGACGTCGATAGCTTCTTAGTCCAACGAGACAGCCTTGACCTTCGAAGACAAAGTCTGAAGCAAGCTTCCCCGCTTTGGTACCTGACAAAGCCCGAGGTGTCAATATCGTCTCGGCCCATAGATACAACCTTGGCGTTTGAAAACAAAGTCCGAAGCAGGCTTCACCGCCTTGGCACCTGACAAATCCCGAGGCATCAACATCGTCTCGGCCCAAGGAGATAGCCTTGGCATTCAAAGACAAAGTCCGAGGCATGCTTTGTCACCTCGGCACCCGGTAAAGTCCGAGACGTCGACATCGTCACGGTCCAAGGAGACGGCCTTGGCAGTCAAATACAAAGTTTGAGGTAGGCTTCGTCGCCTCGATGCCTGACAAAGACCAAGACATTGAATCGCCTCGACCCAAGGAAACAGCCTTGGCAGTCGAAGACAAAGTCTGAGGCAAGCATTGCCGTCTCGGCACTTACCAAAGCCCAAGACATCGACATCATCTAGGCCTAAGGAGACGACCATGACAGGTAAATACAAAGTCCGAGGCAGGCTTTGCCGCCTCGACGACGGACAAAGCCTGAGACGTCGATGCCATCTCGGCCCATGGAGATAGCCTTGGCATCCAAAGGCAAAGTCTATGGCTCTGCCCTTGGCATTCGAAGACAAAGTCAAAAGCGTCCAACGCCTCGGCACATTCAACAGGCCCAAGACAATACCTTTGGCACTCAAAGGCGATGAAAATAGATAAAGTTGGTCGAGTGAGATGAGGAGGGGTGGCAGTAGAGGCCATCATTTGGTATCTCATCCCCCTGTCACTCTAGTTAATGCAAGGACTCAGAGTCAACTATAACCCTCGACTAACTTGCAACAATACAAAGCCACGCACCCCGACATGGGTTCGACTAAAATGGCGCTTCGCCTAAGTCCAACCGACACAAGGGCGTTACAATGAATACTCTAATTTCCAACTCCTTCAATCAACCAAAGTCGAAGCTGACAACCTTGGCACTCCCGACAAAGTCCGAGGTGCGCCACACCACCTTGGCGCTCGTAGAAAAAGTGCAAGGTACTTCGCGCCATTTCAGCGCTCACCGGCAGAGTTGAGGTGCTTTGCACCACCTCGGCACGCAGTCCGAGGTGCTTTGCACCATCTCAGTACGTAGTGCGAGGTGCTTCGCACCACTTCGATGCTCGCCAATATAAGTCTGAAGTGTGTCGCACCATCTCGACGCTTGCAGATAGAGTGTGAGATACTTCGCAGCGTTTTGGTGCTCGTCGACAAAGTCTAAGGTGCTTCGCACCGCCTCGGCACGCAAAGTCCAAGGTGCTTTGCACCACTTTGGCCCTTGCCAGCAAAGTCCGAGGTCCTTCGCACCGCCTCGCCACGCAGTCTGAGGTGCTTCGCACCACCTCAGCATGCGTGGCAAAAGTCTGTGGTGTTTGCGCACTACCTCGGCGCTCGCGCTTAACGAGCCCAATGGAGGACGACCCTGACGCTCGCCGACAAAATCCAAGCATGACATTTGTAGGAGCGAGAGATATCCCAGCCTCCTCTAGAGCTTGCGCAGTCCGAGAGTCGCTGTCTAGTCGCAAAGGTGTGCACCTTGACCGACCCCCCCCAAACCTCTGAGGGGGGTGTGCACCCTTAACCGACCCCCTTTTTTGGGGGTGTGCACCCTGCAACCGACACCCCCCCCTTGCACCTTGATCGACCCCTCCTCCCCTTTACTCCTTGATATAGCTCCCTTCTTCCCTCATCTCTGGACGACCTTGTAAAGTGTCATGCAAGGATCACAATGCCTCTGCAATAGACGAATTCTGATCCCGGAAGCGCGTGCTACATCGCGTCGAACTTGACTCCAACTCGTATTTTTTCATCACCTCCACCATCTCCCCTGCTACCCTATTCCTTCAACCCCCCCCCCCCCCCCCCCTCCCTCCCTCCCCTCTCCTTGGCTTGCACTTGCAAACGACCCCACCCCTTGCCTATACACTGTAGCGACTAGGGGGGGTCGGTTGGAGGGGATCCCCTGCAACCGAACCCCCCCCCCCCCCCCCCCCCAAGCGATTTTTTCCTGGGGGTCCCCTCCAACCGACCCCCCCTAACCAACCCCCCTATGCTTCAACCAAAGTCCCCCCTTGTGTGCTTCAACAGAGGCCCCCCTGTGTGCTTTGACCAAACCCACCCCCCTGTGTGCTTCAACCGAGCCCCCCCCCCCGAGCGAATTTTACCTGGGGGTCGGTTTTTGGGGGTCCCCTCTAACCGACCCCCCCTTTGCTTCAACCGAGGCACCCCCCTTGTGTGCTTCAACCGAGACCCCCCCCGTGCTTCAACTAACCCCCCCCCCCCCCCCCCCCCCCCCAACACACACACACACACACACACACACACCCCCCTCCGACATTGATCACCCACCGACGTTTGCACCATGGTGTCCCAGCCAACTAGGTTAGCATCTGACTAACTTGGAGGGGGTGTGAGGTGCATAATCCCGCTAACGCCTGACAGTCAGCCTGGACAATGGGTCGGCAGATGCGTACCTGGCCGACCTTTGACAGGGGGTCGGCGAGCGCAACGGTCGGCCCTAGACAACGAGTAGGCAGACGGGCACGACGGTCGACCCCGGACAACAGATCGACAGACGCGCGCGATGGTCGACCCCGGACAACGAGTCAACAGACGCGCACCCAGTCAACCCCTAACAAGGGGTCGGTGAGCGCGACGATTGGCCCCGGACAACGGGTAGGCAAACAAGCGCGACAGTCGGCCCGGACAATGGGTCGACGAACGCACGATGGTCGGCCTGGACAATGGGTCAGCAGACGCGCACTCGGCTACCCGGGGGGCAATGGGGGTCGGTGAGTGTGACGGTCAGCCCCGGACAACAGGCCGGCAGACACACACGACGGTCAGCTCCGGATAATGGGTCGGCAGATGAGCGATCGATTTTTGCACCAGGGAGTTCTAGCCAGCTAGGTTAGCACCTGTCTAGCTGAGAGGGGATAACTGTGGGTGCAAAATCTGGGTAAAGCCCGATAGTGGAATCCGCAGCCCTGCCTGGGGCCCATAGAAACAACGGTGGGACTCGCAACCCTGCTTGGGGTCAACAGAGACAACGATGGGACCCACGACCCTGCCTGGAGCCCACAAACACTATTTAGAGTCTGGTAAATCCCCCCCGAATATTTATCAAACCCCGATATTTCTAAACCTCTATAAATAACAGACCCGACAAATATTCTAAATCGAAATGTATTCTTCCACATTCCACTTTCTGTTTTCTGAAGATCCCAGAACCCTCTGGTTTTCATACTACAGTCAAACTTTCTCCACCCTCTGTTCACCTATGTAAGCACTCCTCGGCCTGTCGAGAGTAGCTCAACTTCTTTCAGAGTTAGTGGATTCAAAGGTTGTGTCTTACCGCACGGAGACGTAGGCTTCGGCCTAACTTCGTCACCACACCCAGGGACAGCTCACCAGGCGACAGCTCAGTGCTCTACAGTGCGCCACATCCCTGAAGCTCTACCCCTTCTATCGACTGTTGGAGGGGGACCGTACGACGACCATAATCCTCCCCCACAGCTACCCTTAAATCGGCGGTGATGACGGGTTGTACAAGCATTGGCGGTGCGGTGGGTTGTTGGGTGCACTTAGTAATATGATCAACTAAAAAATAAGAGCTTAAGGGACATATCTGGTATTTTTTTCCACTTTTAAGTTGGCGCATTTAGCAATTTAATGGTACAAATAACAACGCAATCAGGATTGGCTGTGCTTCGATCAACTTGTGATCTTTGATACCCTACGGTTGCAGGCTATATGCATAAGGCCCACCACCTTATGGTACCATGACACATGAAGGGAAGATTGGCTTTATCTAATCTAATTGTATAATACTAAAATAGAGCCCTCTCTTTCCTGTTGTGAGATGTGGATCTCTTTTAAAGAGCCATAATTATTTTCTCATATGTGAACGCAACTCTCTCATAATCATATTAAAATCATTTAAAATAAAAAAAAATACTCATCGAATGGATTTTTATTTTTATTTTCAAAATAAAAAATGGTATTTAATGATCATTTGATATTAATTAAGAAAATCATTAGTACTCTCTCTCTCTCTCTTTCTCTAACAAGTGAATCATACTTACTCTAGATTGTATATTTTTTTGGACGGCTATAATGTCGGCTGTGTCACGTCGCGTGCATTAAGTTCATCCGGACTTTGTCGGATTTCTTACTAGTTTTTATAATAGAAATAGTGATTCCATAAGGCAGGCCAAGTGTCATTCACTTGTCGGGTTGCCTATCATCGGACGGCTGTGATGCGTTTCGCTATATTTTATGGCAACCATTTGTCCCACATGTGTTGGTGGGATGCCTACAAAAAGTGACACTACAGTTGAAAGTAAAATTTTTAAAGTCATGCATTAGAACATCCAAAATAGCTACTCCTTTATCCTTATCCTCTCCTCCTCTGATCTCTTGAGGGCTCCAAAAGAAATGGACACATGTGTGCATCATCCTCCTCATATGGATTCCTACGTCATCATCCTTGAGCTCATCCTTAGGCTCCCAGCTGATGAGTGCTGCTGATCTTTACAGGAAAAGGGTTATGGGAATCGACCAAAAAAGAAGGGGAGGTGTTTATCTATCGGACGAAGACAAATGGGAGGAGGTGCAACCGACGACCTTAACCACCTCCGGTCCCCTTTCTCATCGTAAATAAAACTTAAAGAAGACCCGACCCTAGTTTTTATATAAAAATAGGAAGTATGATCCTCCTGACTAGCCAACACGCTAGTCCTCATCTATATTTAAGTGTTATATGGTACATTTTAACAAAAAAAAAAAGGATGGTCAAACCATTATATTTCTACTTAGATTGGTATTTAAAAAAAAAATTAAAACAATCCGATCCAACGACCGACAAATTAACGACAAACTGTAGTACGCAAATACCCCCTGCTAAATACCACTTTGCATTAAAAATTTTTTCAATTTTTGTTTCATGGTCATTGTTAGGAGGGGTGAACCCACCTTGACCAACCTCTAACCCCGGTTAAAAAAGTGTCATGTGGAACCTGATTGAAGGGATCAAGAACTGGCAAGTTGGCCAGTCGGGAGGACCACGCATTCTATTCCCCTTTATATAATACACACACACACACACACACAAAGGGTTGTTTCGGGGCGACGTACGGTGTCGCACCACAGCCGTTTGATGCACTGCCGACGGCAGATTTTGCATCGACCATTTGACCCCCCCTAGAAGTTTTGGAATTTGATGAAAATTGGTGAGGATAATTATATTACCAGAGACAACACCCTCACCAAATTTTATCAAATTCCAAAACTTCTAGGGGGGTCAAAATACCCACAGCTTATTTTCTCCTATCGCAACTCACAGCTCAACGTAACAGCCATATATATATATATATATATATATATATATATATATATATATATATATATATATATATATATATATATATATATATATATATATATATATATATATATATATATATATATATATATATATATATATATAGGGGAGGGATACTCTTACAAATCAGATCTTACAAGCAGCAATTACTAATGATCCCAGCCATCAAGATCGCATTGGATGGCTGGGATCAATTCTCTCCCACTCTCTCAATCTCTCTCTCTCAATTTGTAATAACAGAAGTTACAGAACCCCGACCCCCCCCATCCCGACCCCCGACCCCATCCCCCTCCGGCTTCGGCTGCCCCCCGATGCCGCAGACCCCCGACCCCAACCCCATCCCCTCCGGCCCCGGCTGCCCCCCGACCCCAACCCCATCCCCTCCGGCTCCGGCTGCCCCCCCCTCCGGCAGCCGCAACCCCCGACCCCTTCCCCTCCGGCTCCGGCAGCCCTCCGACCCCTACCCCGCAGCTCCGCGCCCCGCCCCCCCCCCGCGCCGTCCCGCCGCCCCTCACCGGCCCGCGCCTGCTCCGGCCCCCGCTGCCCCTCGCCGGCCCGCGCCTGCTCTGATCCCGACCCCGCAGCCCCCCCGCAACTCCGTGCCCGCCGCCCCTCGCCGGCCCCGCTCCGGCCCGTCGGCCCGTCGCTCCGCGCCGGAGCCGGTGGGGAAGGTCGGGGTCGGGGTCGGGGTCGGGGTCGGGGTCGGGGGGGGGGTCGCTGTTCTGTTCACATCTGAGAGAGAGAGAGAGAGATTGAGGGATGGAGATTGAGGGAAATCCAGCCATCCATCGCAATCCGATGGATGACTGGGATCATTAGTAATTGCTGCTTGTAAGACCTCACTTGTAAGAGTATCCCCTCCCCATATATATATATATATATATATATATATATATATATATATATATATATATATATATATATATATATATATATTATATATATGGGGAGGGATACTCTCACTAATGGGTCTTACAAACAGCAGTTACTAATGATCCCAGTCATCCGTTTGAATCGGATGGATGGCTGGGATTAAAGTGAGTGAGATCTCTGTCTCTCTCTCTCTCTCTCACCGTGCAGCAACCCAAACCCTCCCCCCCCCCCCCCCCGTCCCGACCCCGACCTGACCCCCTCCGGCTGCGGCAGCCCTCCGACCAAGACCCCGACCCCTCCGGCTCCAGTTCCAGCGCCGATCACCCTCCCCGATGCTCCGGCGCCGACCGATCTAGATCCGGCAGCCCCCTCCCCTCCGGCCTCCAGATTCGGCAGCCCCCTTCCCCTCCGGCGATCGTCGCCGGAGCCATAGGGGAAAGGCGGTCGTGGCTGCGCCGGAGTGCTGCGCCGGGGTGCTGCGCCGGAGTGCTGCACCGGGGGGGCTGCGCCGGAGGGGAGGGGGTCGGGGCTGCCGGGGTCTAGGTCGAAGGACTGCCGAAGCCGTAGCCGGAGGGGTCAGGTCGGGGTCGGGGTCGGGGGGGGGGGGGGGGGGGGGGTTGGGTTGCTGCACGGTGAGAGAGAAAGAGAGAGAGATCTCACTCACTTTAATCCCAGCCATCCATCTGATTCAAACGGATGGCTGGGATCATTAGTAACTGTTGTTTGCAAGACCCATTAGTGAGAGTATCCCTCCCCTATATATATATATATATATATATATATATATATATATATATATATATATATATATATATATATATATATATATATATATATATATATATATATATATATATATATATATATATATATATATATATATATATATATATATGAGGAATGGGATGCTGCCTATCAAAGCAGCGTTTTTTGCTGCTTTGATACATTGTTTGACCATCCTAGAAGTTTTGGAATTTGATGAAATTTGGTGAGGGTGTTGTCTACGGTAAGATGATCATCCTCACAAATTTTCATCAAATTCCAAAACTTATAAGAGGGTCAAATGGTCGAAGCAAAATCTGCAAAATCTGCAGTTACCGTTAAAATCTGCAGATTTTACTTCGACCATTTGACCCTCTTAGAAGTTTTGGAATTTGATGAAAATTTGTGAGGATGATCATCTTACCCTAGACAACACCCTCACCAAATTTCATCAAATTCCAAAACTTCTAGGATGGTCAAACAATGTATCAAAGCAGCAAAAAACGCTGCTTTGATAGGCAGCATCCCATTCCTCTATATATATATATATATATATATATATATATATATATATATATATATATATGGGGGCGGGGAGCCTGCACCGGAGGTGCAGCAACAACGCTGCACCTCGACCTTGTTTTACCTACCTAGAAGTTTTGGAATTGGATGAAATTTTGTGAGGGTGTTGTCTAGGGTAAGATGATCATCCTCACAAATTTTCATCAAATTCCAAAACTTGTAGGGGGGTTAAATGGCCGAAGCAAAATCTACAGATTTTAACGGTGACTGCGGACGGCTGATTTTGCTTCGACCATTTGACCCCCCCTAAAAGTTTTGGAATTTGATGAAAATTTGTGAGGATGATCACCTTACCCTAGACAACACCCTCACCAAATTTCATACAATTCTAAAACTTCTAGGTAGGTAAAACAAGGCCGAGGTGCAGCGTTCTTGCTGCACCTCAGGTCCAGCATCCCCCCCCCCTATATATATATATATATATATATATATATATATATATATATATATATGTTACGAAGAGAGGGGGAGAGAGAATAGGATTGGGGAGAAAATCTCCTTGTATTATCTCATTGAACTCACTTGCATTACATAAGACTACCTCTCTTTATATAAAGAGAGTACGCATACCATTATGTTACCACAACCGAGGTGGGACTAATAGAATACTAACACACTACATCTAATACCCCCCGTCAAACTGATGTAAGGTATAAACCGACATCAGTTTGCTTAATAAAAGAAAGGAGAAAGAAAGAAAAAAAAATTACATCAAATAACCCCTTTTTTTTATGCTGTAAAGTAAAGATAGTGCCAGGGCAACCTACAAGCAAGTCGTCCTGGAAACCCGATTAACCTGCAAGCAGGACAACCGGGGGAACCCGGCCAACCTGTAAACAGGTCAACCGGGAGAATTGGCAATGATCACTAAGGATCGGAGCGGAGGAAACCGACGGTGATGGAAGTCGGCAATAAAGGGGGCCGAAAGGAGAGAGAGCGGCTAAAAAAAGATGTGAATGCATGAGACCTCATAAGAGGCGAGACCTCATAAGAGGCAAGCACCCGGCCGAAGTAAGTACTTGACACCTCTTAGAAGATCTCAATCATCACAGACAAAGAAGAGGGAGAAGAGGAAGAGTCGTAGCTCTGATAGGGTCACATGACCAAGGAAAGGAAGAGGATCCGAAAGCCGGCGCAAGAATGACCGGAACGAGAGTGGATCCAAAAGCCGGCACAAGATAAGTATGACCGGAACAAGAAAAGATCTAAAAGCCGACACAAAACAAGTGTGATCGGAACTAGAGAGGATCAAAAGCCGGCACAAGACAAGTGTGATCGGAACGAGAAAGGATCCAAAAGCCGGTACAAAACAAGTCGGCAACCGATTGACCTGCAAGCAGGACAACCGGGGGAACCCGGCCAACCTGTAAACAGGTCAACCGGGAGAATTGGCAATGATCACTAAGGATCGGAGCGGAGGAAACCGACGGTGATGGAAGTCGGCAATAAAGGGGGCCGAAAGGAGAGAGAGCGGCTAAGAAAAGATATGAATGCATGAGACCTCATAAGAGGCGAGACCTCATAAGAGGCAAGCACCCGGCCGAAGCAAGTACTTGACACCTCTTAGAAGATCTCAATCATCACAGACAAAGAAGAGGGAGAAGAGGAAGAGTCGTAGCTCTGATAGGGTCACATGACCAAGGAAAGGAAGAGGATCCGAAAGCCGGCGCAAGAATGACCGGAATGAGAGTGGATCCAAAAGCCGGCACAAGATAAGTATGACCGGAACAAGAAAGGATCCAAAAGCCGACACAAAACAAGTGTGATCGGAACTAGAGAGGATCAAAAGCCGGCACAAGACAAGTGTGATCGGAACGAGAAAGGATCCAAAAGCCGGCACAAAACAAGTGTGACCGGAACTAAAGAGGATCTAAAAGCCGGCACAAGACAAGTGTGACCGGAACGAGAAAGGATCCAAACGCCGGCATAAAACAAGTGTGACCGGAACTAAAGAGGATCTAAAAGCCGGCACAAGACAAGTGTGACCGGAACGAGAAAGGATCCAAAAGCCGACACAAAACAAGTGTGATCGAAACTAAAGAGGATCTAAAAGCCGGCACAAGACAAGTGTGACCGGAACGAGAAAGTATCCAAAAGCCGGCACAAAACAAGTGTGACCGGAACTAGAGAAGATCAAATGGTGCAAGACGGATTGGTAGGGTGCAGAGCGCAAAAATACCAAGGCGCAAGGGCACAGAGCGAGGCGATGGGGCAGGCGAATCGACAAAGCGCAAGGACATAGGGTGCAAGGCGGGCTGACAAAGCTCAAGGCGCAGCGGACGGCGGGCGCGGGACGCCAAGGCGGCCGGATCAAACGGCTTAGGGCTCCGACAGCTATCAAGATCGATGGGCGCGGGCTGGAGCCGAAGGAAGAGCGGTAGCTCAAGCGCAGGGCTGTAGAGAGAGCGCAATAGATCAGAGCGCAAGGCAAAAATGCGAAGAGCCGGCCACGTAAGAAAGGGTCGGATCGGGTGGCGACAGCCCATTTGCTCAAGTGAGAAAGAGAGAGAGAGAGAGAATACGGGGTATGAGCTGACAGCCCATTTGCTCAAGTGAGCTGTCAGCAGCAACCGTCCGATTGCCTTGATCAGACTGTCCACCAAAAAAAAAACAAATAAACAACTGTGTTAACAGCTATTAACACAGCTGTCCATCGCTCTTCCTCTCTCTCTCGCTCTCTCTCTCGAGCAGCAGCAGCGGCGCCACCACCCCGTCCGGCTGCGGCTCCGGCTCCCTTCCTTCGGCCCCGGCTCCGGCTCCGGCTCCGACAGCACCCCGTCCGGCTCCGGCTTCGGCTCTGGCTCCCTTCCTCCGTCAGCACCCCGTCCGGCTTCGGCTCCGTCAGCACCCCGTCCGGCTGCGGCCCCGGCTCCGGCTCTCTCTCTCGCTCCGGCTCCGGCCCCGTCCGGCAGCACCCTCCGGCTCCAGCAGTAGCAGCAGCCCGTCCGATTGCAGTTGCCGGATGGGCTGCTGCTGCTGCTGGAGCCGGAGCCAGAGGGTGCTGCCGGAGCAGGAGCCAGAGGGTGCTGCCAGACGGGGACGGAGCCGGAGCGAGAGAGAGAGCCGAAGCCGGGGCAGCAGCCGGACGGGGTGCTGACAGAGCTGGAGCCGGACGGGGTGCTGACGGAGGAAGGGAGTCGGAGTCAGAGTCGGAGCCGGACGGAGTGATGACGGAGCCGGGGCCAGAGGAAGGGAGCCGGAGTCGGAGCCGTAGCCGGACGGGGTGGTGGCGCCGCTGCTGCTGCTCTAGAGAGAGAGCGACGGACAGCTGTGTTAACATCTGTTAACACAGTTGTTGTTTTTTTTGGACGGTCTGATCAAGGCAATCGGACGGTTGCCGCTGACAGCTCATTTGAGCAAATGGGCTGTCAGCTTATACCCCGTATTCTATATATATATATATATATATATATATATATATATATATATATATATATATATATATATATATATATATATATATATATATATATATATATATATATATATATAGGGGAGGGATACTTTTACTCATGGCCTCTTACTCATACTGTAACATCCGCCCCAAACACATAAGATATTGTCCGCTTTGCCCGTGCCCGTACGAGAACTTCCCAGGGAGGTCACCCATCCTGGTACTACTCTCGCCCGAGCACGCTTAACTACGGAGTTCTTACGAATTCCGTAGCGGCGCACGGTTTTAAAACGCGTCTTCTATGTTTGGGAGGGAAAATTATATAAGTAGCTCAGGATCTCCTTCTCTCCAGGCGATGTGGGGCTAACTCATGGCCTTGTACACCTCACCTCACCTCACCTCACCTCATCCATCTTGGCATTCCCGCCTCAGGAGTCTTGGCTCTTGGCTATTGGCCTATTGGATCTTGGTCGTCACAATCCACCCCCCTTAGGGCTACACGTCCTCGTGTAGGGTTAGACCCCCCCATAGCGAGGAGAACCGGCTCTGATACCATTTTGTAACATCCGCCCCAAACACATAAGATATTGTCCGCTTTGCCCGTGCCCGTACGAGAACTTCCCAGGGAGGTTACCCATCCTGGTACTACTCTCGCCCGAGCACGCTTAACTACGGAGTTCTTACGAATTCCGTAGCGGCGCACGGTTTTAAAACGCGTCTTCTATGTTTGGGAGGGAAAATTATATAAGTAGCTCAGGATCTCCTTCTCTCCAGGCGATGTGGGGCTAACTCATGGCCTTGTACACCTCACCTCACCTCACCTCACCTCATCCATCTTGGCATTCCCGCCTCAAGAGTCTTGGCTCTTGGCTATTGGCCTATTGGATCTTGGTCGTCACAAAAAGCGGACAATATCTTATGTGTTTGGGGCGGATGTTACAAAATGGTATCAGAGCCGGTTCTCCTCGCTATGGGGGGGTCTAACCCTACACGAGGACGTGTAGCCCTAAGGGGGGTGGATTGTGACGACCAAGATCCAATAGGCCAATAGCCAAGAGCCAAGACTCCTGAGGCGGGAATGCCAAGATGGATGAGGTGAGGTGAGGTGAGGTGAGGTGTACAAGGCCATGAGTTAGCCCCACATCGCCTGGAGAGAAGGAGATCCTGAGCTACTTATATAATTTCCCCTCCCAAACATACAAGACGCGTTCTAAAATCGTGCGCCGCTACGGATTTC
>OX393553.1:28780256-28922756 GCA_947650365.1 Chamaelirium japonicum
GTTAAACTTGGGTGAGCTCAAGTTGGTGGGCCAGGCCAGGTTGCACGGGTTTGGATAATACTTATTTTATTACTTATCCAAATTTTTGAATTTTAACGAACAAACTATCAAAAAAAAAATATTTTTATCCTTAATCCTTACCAATTAGGTCTCTCTTACCTCCATTGATTGTTTGTGGCTCTTTGGGTTGCATTTCTAGGAATAAGATCAGTGAGTCTATAAGGTGGCATGTTACACTCAATCTGGATTTGGGTTGGATCCTGTTCTTGAATTGATCAGCCCAACCCCAAATTAGTTCGGGTTGATTTCGCCCGCCTAAGTTGCAACTTACAACCTGTCGTCAAGCGGTTCTTGGGGGTGCACATGAGAAACACACCCAAACAGTGGGAGTCTAAGCAACTCTTAAGCCTCGATATCAATATGTGACCTTGGTCAAGGACCTCAAGGTTCCTTTTTTTATTGTTCATAGAAGGGGAGGTCACAAACGGACCCCCGGGAGACGACACATGCCGGCACAACACGTACCATAACCCTGTAGGGTGTGTGTGTGGAAGGGGGCGTCAACCCGAGAGTTGGCGCCCTTGGGGGGCCTAGGGCGAAAATCCACGGCGGTTTTTTCTGTAGCTGGTGCCCTTGTGACGCCCTGGGCACGAGTACGGCTGGAGGCTCGGGTTGAGGTGTTCTTTTAGGGTTTCCTTGAGGCCTATTTAAGGATCCCTTGAGCCGTCATTGGAGGTAGGTCGTATGCGAGTTTTCTTGGAGAAAATTTGGTGTACTGCCTTGGTTTGTGCCTTGAAGGAGATTGGTTGGGATTGAAGGTGACTTAATCGAAGTAGGATCGGTGAAGATTAAAGAAGAACAACGGATCCGGTGGAGACGCTTCATCTTAATTCTCGTGGTACGTGTTCTTGGTGAATCTTTTCATCATCCTTGGTTCTTTGTGGAGGCAATTTAATCCCTGTAAGTCTGCTTTTGTTTGGTGATTAATTAAAGAGATCATTCGCTCCCCCATTTGTAGATTAGCCCTGTTTTGGGTGAACCACGGTAGATCTTGTGTCTTCTGTGATTTTTTTGTCTCTGGATTGTTTATTTTCGTCAGATCAATATTTGTTCTGTGGCGTGGTTGATTCTCTGTAACTAACTCTCGGTTAGAGATCCGCTTCCGCTTGAAGGAGAATCGTTGGAATCCCCAATAATTGGTATCAGAGCGAGGTGGTTGTTGCAGAAATGACATCGATGAGCATGCTTTCAAAATACATAGTGGATCATTTCGATGGAAAGAAAAATTTTGGTCTTTGGCAAAGAAGGGTGACAATGGTGCTAGTTCAACTAGGGCTACACAAGTCTCTGCAAAGAAAGTCCAAGAAGCCAAAAAAGATGACAGATGCTGAGTGGAAAGATACGGGTCTAAAGGTGCTGAACACGATCGTGATGTTCATCGGTGATGATCCAATGTACAAGGTCATGAACGAGAAGACATCCATGGCTCTTTGGGCAAAGATGGAGTCTGTGTATGACGAAGAACCTGACCAGCAAACTGTATCTGAAGCAGAAGCTGTACGGACTGCGTATGACTGAGGAGACATCCATGCTGGATCATCTGAATGATTTTAATAAGATAGTGGTGGATCTGACGAGCGTCAAGAGCAAAGATGAGAGGCTGCGTGATGAGAACAAAGCACCGATACTTCTAAGTTCCTTATCTTCATCCTATGAGCATCTAGTGACGACGATTACGTATGGAAATGAGACTCTCAAGTTGGAGGATGTGAAGTTTGCACTCCTAGCTAGCGAGCAACGGAGAAAGTTATAGGCTCCTAGTAGAGATTCGAATGCCCTAGTCGCTAAAGTCAAGGATAGCGGTGAAAGACAGAAAGGTAGTAATGATTCAGTTCGATGATGGCTCTGAGCGTGAGATCACCGGCGAATGAACCATGAAAATCTGGACTCACACGAGAATGGTAAGGATGTTGAGACGAGTACGATATGTGCCTGGAATGCGCAAAAATTTGATCTCTCTGGGTGTGCTTGACTTTGAGGACTGTGGGTATTCAGCTCATGGTGGAGATTTGAAGGTTACACGGAGCGGTCGGGTTTTCCTGAAGAGTTAGAAGTGCAGAGGTGTGTATCGGCTGATTGGATCCACCTATCATGGTGGAGCTCCTATGGGTTCTATGACGAGGTAGAGGCAAAAGCAAAGACCTCAAACTGTGGCTGTGGAGGGCCTGAGGTGTAGACTCGAGTAGGGCTCGAGTCTGCATCTGTAGCAGTAGTTTTTTTGCTAGACCCCAGGGGGGAGGGGGTGTAAAGAGGGGAGATCTTGAGTTAGGAGCAAACGGCGGACACGGTGGCAATAGTGGTACTGGAGACAGTGAGGCAGAGTACTCAGACGGTATCTCCTAGTTGATGAGTTAGCATACTCGCCACAGTGGGGATTTTGGGTTTGTGGCTCGCATGCCAAATCGATCCGGGGAAAAAATGAGTATGGCACCCTTAGGTGCGCCAACCCGAGAGTTGGCACCCTTAGAGGGCCCAGGGCGAAAATCCTTGTTGTTTTTTTTGTAGCTGGTGCCCTTGCGGCGCTCTGAGTGCCAGTATAGCTGGAGGCGCGAGTTGAGGTGTTCTTTTAGGGTTTCCTTGAGACCTATTTAAGGACCTCTTGAGCCGTCATTGAAGGTAGGTCATGTGCGAGTTTTCTTGGAGAGAATTTTGTGTGCCGCCTTGGTTTGTACCTTGAAGGAGATTGGTTGGGATTGAAGGAGACTTAATTGAAGTAGGATCAGTAAAGATTAAAGAAGAACGACAAATTCGGTGGAGGCGCTTCGTCTCGGTTCTCGTGGTATGTGTTCTTAGTAAATCTTTTCATCATTCTTGGTTCTTTATGGAAGCTTTGTAATCCCTGTAAACCTTCTCCTGTTTGGTGATTAATTGAAGAGATTCTCCACTCCCCTATTTATGGATTAGCCCTGTTTTGGGTGAACCACGGTAGATCTTATGTCTTCTGTGATTTTCTTGTCTCTCGATTGTTTATTTCCGTCGGATCGATATTTGCTCTGTGGCGTGATTGATTCTCTGTGACTAACCCTTGGTTAGAGATCCACTTCCGCTTGAAGGAGAATCGCCGGAATCCCCAACAGAGCCCACTTTGGGTTATAGCCAATTTGAGAGGAGAGATCGAATTCTCCTTCAACCAATGGTTATACAACCACCGCTGCTTTGGGCAGTTGGTAGTGGTACTACTCCTCGTGGCCACTAACCCTGGTTTGATACCCGCTCCACACTCTTTGTTGCGCTCCCACTCAATGGTGTGGCGATCAAAGTTCTATGGGCCATGTGGGCCCTTCCTCGCTCTGTGTGGCGCTCCAGCTCACTGGTGTGACTACTTTTTGTGCGCAAGGTGGGTCCCTTTTTGGCCGATTCGGATCCGATGGATGTTTTAAGTTTATTAGATGTAGTGTTAGTATTCTATTAGTCCCACCTCGGTTCTGGTAACGTAATAGTGTGTGTTCTCTCTCTATATAAAGAAAGGTAGTCTTATGTAATGTAATGTGAGATTGATGAGATAATACAAGGAGTTTTTCTCCCCAAACCTATTATCTCTCCCCCCTCTCTTCATAACATGGTATCAGAGCCAACCCTCTTGGCCTAGGGTTCGACGCTCTCCTCTCCGACCTCGGCCTCCTTGGTCGTCATCGACGACATCGAGGAGGCCGGGAACAATAATTTTTTTTTCTCTGATCTCGCATGCCTGCAGCACCGCCGGTCTCGCCCTCGCGCTCGCCGGCCATGTTGAGGCCTACTCCATGCAGTAGCAGCCCGCCGTCGAGCTCCCCTTGCATTGCTGCCGAGCCACCGTCGTTGCAGCCGTCCGGTTCCGGCCCTGCGCCCGCCGCCTTCTCTCTGGCGCCGCAGCAACCGTGGCACGGGGGGCCAGATCCGGTCGAAGATCCGACGAGCGTCGCAACGCCCCGCGCGGCAGTAGTCGTCCATCACTATGTTCCACGTCACGACATCCGGTTCACAGCCCTCCAATCCCATGGACCCCACGAGATCCAGTACTGATCCCATGGACCCGATGCCGGCGTAGCCGGCGAGCATTGAGTTCCACGAGAGCAGATCTCGGCCACCGGTGCCGTCGAAGACCCGACGGGCGCTTGCTGGGTCGCCGACCATCGAGTAGGCGGTGATGAGGGCGTTGCACACGTGGAGGTTGGCCGCGGAGCCGAACTTGACGGCATCGGCGTGGAGGGAGGCGGGGGCGGAGGGGTGCACGGAGGAGCAGCGGAGGACGACGGGGAGGACGTAGCCGTGGGGGGCGAACGCCGGTGGCGCGCATGCGGGAGTAGGAAACAAAGCAGCCGGTGAGGTCTCCCGGACTTCTCTCTCTCCGATCCGATCTTCTCTCCTTTCTCTCCTCCATTCTCTCGCTCTATCCTTATCTCCTCTCCCAAAATCCGATCCGGTTGTCCCTTGCCCTCTCTCCTTTATCCCCTTTTCTCTATTGTTGTTCACAGCCATCCGATTTGCATCGGATGGCTGTGCTTTAAGATTTACTGCATCCTGTGTGTTTCTTTTATTCCCTTCTTTCTCTATAACTGATCACAGCCATCCGATTTGCATCGGATGGCAATGCTTTACGCTTTGCTGCCCCTGTGTTGTACATCCAACCCAGCACGACCCTTGCACCAGATCCGACCCAGTGATCCCTTTGAGCCGGTGACTGCACCGTGCGGTCGTGCTCTCTCTCTATATAAATGATCACAGCCATCCATCCTGCATCAGACGGCTTGCTGCATCCGACCCGACACGGCCCTCTGCACCCGATCCGACCCTCTTTCACATGGCCCTTTGCGCCGCCCGGATCCTGTGCTCATAGCATCTCACCACCCAATCCGGCCCTTCCGTACCTGGCCGGCTCTTCGTATTTTCGCCTTGCGCTCTGATCTGCTGCACTCTGTCAGTCAGCCTGCTGCGCCTTGCGCTTTGTCAGCCCGCCTTGCACCCTATGCCCTTGCGCTTTGCTGATTCGGCTGCCCCATCGCCTCGCTCTGTGCCCTTGCGCCTTGGTATTTTTGCGCTCTGCGCCCCTACCGATCCGCCTTGCACCTTTTGATCCTCTCTAGTTCCGGTCACACTTGTTTTGTGCCGGTTTATGGATCTTTTTCTCGTTCCGGTCACACTTGTCTTGTGCTGGCTTTTAGATCCTCTCTAGTTCCGGTCACACTTGTTTTGTGCCGGATTTTTGGATCCTTTGTTGTTCCGGTCACACTTGTCTTGTGCCGGCTTTTGGATCCACTCTCGTTCCGGTTATTCTTGCGCCGGCTTTCGGATCCTCTTCCTTTCCTTGGTCATGTGACCCTATCAGAGCTATGACTCTTCATCTTCTTCTTCTTCTTTGTTTGTGATGATTGAGATCTTCTAAGAGGTGTCAAATACTTGCTTCGGCCGGGTGCTTGCCTCTTATGAGGTCTCACGCATTCACATCTTTTCTTAACCGCTCTCTCTCCTTTCGGCCTCCATTATTGCCAGCTTCCATCACTGTCGGCTTCCCCCGCTCCGATCCTTAGTGATCATTGTTAATTCTCCCGGTTGACCTGCTTACAGGTTGGCCGGGTTCCCCCGGTTGTCCTGCTTGCAGGTCAATCGGGTTTCCAGGACGACTTGCTTGCAGGTCGCCCTGGCACTATCTTTACTTTACAGCAAAAAAAAAAGGTTATTTGATGTAATTTTTTTTTCTTTTTCTTTCTCCTTCCTTTTATTAAGCAAACTGATGTCGGTTTATACCTTACATCAGTTTGACGGGGGGTATTAGATGTAGTGTGTTAGTATTCTATTAGTCCCACCTCGGTTGTGGTAACGTAATGGTGTGTGTTCTCTCTCTATATAAAGAGAGGTAGTCTTATGTAATGTAATGTGAGATTGATGAGATAATACAAGGAGTTTTTCTCCCCAAACCTATTCTCTCTCCCCCCTCTCTTCGTAACAAAGTTGTTCATCTTGTGGTGATGACCTAGCACGCAAATCATCTGTCACGACTAGGGTAAGTTGATCATCCGCCCCACAAACTATAGCCATTCGTTACACCCCTACCCATGACATTCACTCACGACATTTAATCACCACATATGATTTGTGACATGTCACTTATGGATCTGGCTAGGGCCCCACTATGTACCCCCCAAAAAATTTGTTATACAGAAAAATTCCATCACTCTAAATGACAACTTGTGATAGTATGCAAACTGTGTCCTCTGTGTTCCCATCCTTGAATGTCGGCCTTGAAGGGAAGGGCCTGTGTGAATGTTGAGCATGGCCTATCCGACGAGGAGGGGGGGGGGGGGGGGGGGGGGGGGGGGGGGGGGAGAGAGATTTGGCTCGTCTCTATTGTTGGGTGCCTCTGTTTCCCTCTATTCCTTACTCTCATGTGTGGGCTTGGAATTCAATGATTCAGATCAATTTTCAATTGGGTTCGTACAGAAAGGATGGTACTGAAAATTAAAGCTTTTAATCCGCACCGTTGAAACCCGTTCCCATGCATGGGAGCAAGGAATTGAGACGAGCCGAACCCGACAAGATCTTGAACCTTTTTTTGAGAAATCCTCACTTTGTGGAGAGGGATTTGGCATGGACCGTTTATTAGAAATAAAACAAAATTATATAATACTAATGAAACATAACAGAAAAAAAAAAAAATCAAAACTGAGCTAATCACAAAGAGATAGGACTTCCTCTCGCCAAAAATCCTTCAATGTGACCCAAAATTTCACCAGCACTGCATGGGTGACGAGGTCTTGAACCATTCCCAAAGAAAAACTCTACTGGATATTATGCACAACTGACCACTCTTTTTATCAAAATATTTTATAAACATCGGATGAAGTCCATTTACCTAGCTTGTTGTCCGACATTAAATTCCTAGAGTGGATATACAAACCCTTTTAACTCTATCATACTCCAAGAATGTTGAATTAACATTCTTGCCCTTCTTCTTATAAATATATGTCATTGTTGTCATGATCTCCATCCTCGGACTGCTACCACCGCCGCTATTACCATAATACCCACCACAACCGTCACTGTATCTCCTTCCACTCTCATCATCATCACTGTCAAAATACATACCAAAGGCATCACAATTGGAATACTCATGACAATCGTCGCCACTAGCTGTATCTTCTTCTATCTCTGCCAGCCACCACCATCCCAACAACATAAGTACTCCTCCTCCCAGCATTGCGGCTGCCAGCGCCACCATCGCCCCAATACATTTTTTTCACATTAATACAATATCACTACATTGCCACATGTCTTTTCCTGGCCTTTTCACTGCCGCCACAACCATGCCCCATATCGATCTCCATCCCCTACCACCGACACTACCACCAGAATACTCAAAACCATCGATGCCTTCATCACCATACCTATTTCCTCCACCATCATCACAACCATTAGAACATCCACCATCATCGTTACCATATCCTTCTCCATTGTCAATGCTATCCGCTCGGACTTGACGATGATAATGTTGGGTTTTTTCATTAAAATTTTATTTGTTTGGTTTTGGCTCAATTTAACCGGTTCGGATTTGAGCTATAGCCGGAGGTAAATCCGATCCCTTCGTTCTCTCTTCATCTTTGTGTGCGATCTCAAAGATCAATGGTTTCGCTCGATAGAGATGTTTCGTTGTGTAATACTTCTTACACTTGGTATCATAGTCTTCCTTTGATCGGTTATCCATGTAGTTAAGGTTTAGATCCATTTTTATGATCACTGATGGGTCAATTCTAGATCTTTGTTCCTTCTAGATTGATGAACCCCTTAACGATCGACAAATGGATCGTTTGTTTTTTGGATTTAATCCGCAAATAATTGTTGGCTTTGATTTATAAAAAAACTATAGATACGAAAGCAGACCCAATGACATGCTATGTTTCCAATTTTCATAATGGATGGTTGTGTGCCATAAGACCCGTTGTTTTGACCATAAATAATTATTGCGGGTTATGTCGGATTCTTTTACGTTGAATTTTTTCCTCGGCAGTGCTATATGGATAGTTAATGTGATGTGTTTTCTTGGTCCATATCAATTATTCATTGTTGATAGACATAAAGTCTCTGAATGTGAATGTCAGTCAGGCATCCCTTATGAATGTCATATACTAAATGTTTCCATAGGTTATGAAGAAGCGTCGTACTGGATGGAGCAGAAGACTGGCTATTATTTGTTTTAAATTCATGTTGTTTATGGGACCCGTCTTTTCAAAGGTGCTTCCAACTTGTAATATGGACTATGGGCTTTGGTTTTTATATCTTGATGAATGGTTTGTTTGTGGTTTGTCCAGTCCATGCCCTAGTGGCGTTCAGCACGAGAGGGGGGCGTTGGAGTTTGTCCAGCCCTAGCCTCGTGTACAGATGGGGATTATGGTGTTTAGTCCAGCATCGACATGTACTGGGAGGTCGTGTCTTCACATACCCTCTAGTGGACCTCCCCTTATGACCCGGGTTTTGGGGCGTGAGGATATCTACAAGAGCAATCTCTTACCCTCGGTTATGACTAAGTAAGTTCTGATTCGATACTAATTCGATCGGGAGTCAATTCGGGGGAGATTGCGAAGGAAAAAATCGAAGAAATTTGAAAACTTCTCAGGATATTTTTGGACTTCTAGGGGGTTCCATGATTTTTCAGTGCTTTTTTTCCCAGAATTATTCATGGTGGATTATCCGGCGATTTTCAAGATTATTCAGTGAACTGAGGAATCAAAAGATTAGGGAGCGTTTGGCTTCATTCTAGAACAATCTATTTCCTTTCCGAATTCTATGATTTGAAAATAACGGCTAGTAATTGTTCCGGTGGAATGAAGGACTTGAGAACTAAAAACTATCACTCCGACTGTTTCTATGACAACCGGAATGTTGGACCATCAAATTGCATTAGAAATAACAATTAACAGTAATAACCTCTTTTGGAAGGGGATTAAGAAGAACATCTATTCCACATACCAAACACCCCCTTAATCGTCAGTTGTCGCAGTTTATTCGACAGGCCCTTGCTGTGCCAAAATTCAGTCATTTTCGTCGAAACTAGACTCCCTCTATATACAGCTTCCAGTCTAGATGCCTTTAAACTCAACCTCAAGGATATACTGCACACCTGCACAAGACAACTAGATGCCTTTAAACGTTTTGTCGTGTTGTGAAAACCTAAGTCTAAACCTAAACCTAATTCTATATCCTAAATAATGAATCATAACTCTAAACCTAATTCTATAATATTGAACCCTAACCCTATCCCTAATTTTATACTCTGTACAGTAAACCATATGTTATAGGGTTACTTAGTGCATAGGCATCGTTTCTTGGAGGTGATCAGCAACCCACCTCTATAAAAAGGGAGGTGCACCTCAAGAGAAAGTAACGATATTGTGCGGCAGATCTTCAAGGCTTTCGGGAGAGACCCTGAGGGAAAAAGCCAAGAGGAGGAGGCAGCTGTTAGGAGTGGCCGAAGGGGAGGGGGAAGTCGCGGCACGGCACCTCCCTCTTCAGGTGGGCATCCGACAGAGGGAACGGTGGAGGATGCAGGTATAGAGACTCCGGCTGGGTGGTTTGGATCTCCAGAGGGCAGCTAGGAGGTGGAGATGCGGGTGGCACTTCCTTAGGTGCTTGGTGATTGAAGATGGGGGGTTCATCCCTCCTCGGGGTCGCAGGCCATCGACGGCAGGAGGTCGAGGTGGGTTAACCCTCGGGTTGCAGATCCACAGCCGAGGGGGGAGCGGTCCCTAAAACCCCTCGGGTGGTTCGTGGTGATCGACAAAGGGTGGTCGCGTGGACCCACCCTGGACCCGAGAAGATCAAGACACCAGAGGCGAGACCGGGAGGAGAGTGCGATCAAGGCACCTCCTCCCCCAGCTCAACGGATTGCGACAGAGTGGCGCAATAACACTAATACGTGTGGGTGCATGGATCGAGGGGGAGCACCTCGGTCGATGGCACAGGAGTAGTCACCGACGGCGATGGATCGAAGCACTTCGATCGATGACACGTGTGGGTTGCCGACAAGTTATTGGTGCCTGGATCAAGAGGGAGCCCCTCGATCGATGACACGTGTGAGTTGCCGACGAGTGACTGGTGGAGGTGCAGACAGGCACTGAAGTGGGTACCTGATGAGCGATGGGATCACAAAGGCGTGGTGTATGGCCAGGTGGATCAGAGTGTCGGGCGCGGTGGCGACATGCACTGTTAGTGACACCTCATCAGTCCCACACAATCTCCAACCGTTCCATGCAGATAAGGGCTGATCTCTTTCTTAACCATCTTGAAATATGATCCACTTGATCATATCACTTGTAACCACATAATCTATCACGTGTAACAACATGCATATCACTTGTAACCACATAATCTATCACGTGTAACAGCATGCACTTGTAACCAAACAATATTTTCTATAAAGGGGATCCGAGAGCCTTAGATGAGGGCATCTCGAGTCAATACAATTTGCTGAATTTCTATCTTTATCTTGGTATCAGAGCCATGGTAAATACCTTTTCCTCCCCCACCAAAGAACCTGCATCCATGGCTACCCCCTCCCAATTGACCATTCCCAACTTCAATCATCTTCTGAATGTCAAACTCGATAAAGGAAACTTTCTCCTATGGCGTTCCCAGTTTCTTCCCCTTCTGAAACTCCATGACCTTGAAGGCCTCGTCGATGGAACCTCTCTGTGTCCAAACCAGTTCCTCCCTTCTACCGAGAAGGATGCTCTCCCCACTATCAATCCTGAATACAGCCGCTGGATCAAACTGGACCAGATGCTCTTATGCTGGCTTATCTCCTCTCTCACCGAACCGGTTCTTGCTCATGTCGTCGGCCTCACGACCTCTCGTGATGTGTGGTGCTCTCTGGAACGAATTTTTGCATCACCTTCCAGAGCTAGAGTGCAGCAGCTCAAGTACCAGCTGCACACCGTCAAGATGGGTGCTACCTCTATGTCCGAGTACATCCAATCTGTGAAGTCCATTGTGGACAACCTGGCGGCAGTGGCCCATCCAGTTGCCGACTCCGACCTCGTCTCCACCTTGCTCAGTGGTCTGTCTCCTGAGTACGATTCGTTCGTCACCTCCGTCAACACACGAGTTGATCCTACATCATCAGAAGAGCTTATTGGTCTCATGCTTAGTCAAGAGATTCATCGTGGGCGTTCCACCGCCGAACCCGACTCCACCGCACTCCTCTCTCCGTCACCTGCGGTTCATACCGCATCCCGCGCCCCAGGCCTCTACTCCGCTCCGTCTCCATTTACCTTTCGTGGTCGTGGCCGCGGACGAGGCCGGGAGCGTGGCCGTGGGCGTGGACGCTCCTTCCCACCCCACCAGTCCGCTGGTGGTCGACCCCAATGTCAGATTTGCAACCGTTTTGGCCACTATGCAAATCAATGCTACAATCGTTATGACGATTCACCCTCTTCGGGCAACCCGACTGCTCTACTCCACTCTTCTGGGAGCGGTTCAGTCGACCCCAACTGGTACGTCGACTCTGGTGCCACTCATCACCTGACGGCTGACATGGCCAATCTTGCAGTTCAATCTGAGTATCATGGCCCCGACAGGGTTCGCATGGGTAACGGGACAGGTTTGCCTATCCACTCTACTGGTGCTTCTATCTTGTGTTCTCCTTCCTCTTCATTTATCTTGAAAAATCTATTGCATGTTCCTGGCATCACCAAAAATCTTCTGTCTGTAAGTCAATTTACTGCTGATAACGAAGTCCTTATTGAATTTTATCCTGATTGTTGTCTTATCAAGGATCTCTCAACCCGGAGAACTCTGCTGCGGGGACCTCTTAAGAATGGCCTGTACGCCTTCTCCCTGGGGAACCAAAGCTTCACTTCCTCTCCTCAGGTCCTCCTCGGTGAGCGGGTGTCTTCTTCTATCTGGCATGAACGCCTCGGACATCCATCCCCCCGCATTGTCTCAAGTGTTATCCATCAGCATCAACTCCCTTCCTCTCATGGCCCTGCCACTACTCCGCTCTGCGATGCCTGTCAGCAAGGGAAAAGTCATCGTCTTCCTTTTTTGTCGTCTTCATCGGTTGCTCATGCTCCTTTAGAGCTTGTTCACTCCGATTTATGGGGTCCGTCTTCTGTGTCGGCTGTAAGTGGTCATCGCTATTACATTAGCTTTGTCGACCACTACAGCAAGTATGTTTGGCTTTATCCTTTAATAAATAAAAGTGATGCCTTTTCTATTTTCCTTGAGTTCAAAGCATTTGTGGAAAATCAATTTGGCCATTCCATTAAAGCTCTCCAAACTGATGGTGGTGGCGAGTTCATCAAATTTAAGTCTTACTTGTCATCTCAGGGTATTGCTCATCGCCTATCATGTCCTCACACCAGTGCCCAAAACGGTACTGCAGAAAGGAAACATCGCCATATTGTGGAGACCGGCCTTACCCTCCTTGCCCGGTCCAATGTTCCGTTCATCTATTGGCCCTATGCCTTCCAAACCGCTTCTTTCCTCATCAATCGAATGCCCACCCCAGTTCTCCATTCTATCTCTCCTTATCAGAAGCTATTTCAGCGAGCTCCCGACTACCTTCTCTTACGTGTCTTTGGTTGTGCATGTTATCCAAATCTGCGTCCCTACCAACTTCATAAGTTTGCTTTTCGGTCTAGTAAATGTGTCTTCTTAGGGTATTCGGCTTCGCACAAAGGATATCAGTGTTTGCATGTGCCCTCAGGTCGTATGTACATCTCACGGGATGTTGTGTTCGACGAATCATCCTTTCCTTTCCAATCTCCACCGTCTTCTCTTGCTCCTCCGCCCTCACCACCGGTCCCCATCTCCACGAGTATGTTACCCTCCACTATCCCGGAAGTCTCGTTCGCTCCTCCTGATCCCCCTCCTCTCGTTGTCAGTTCTCCTTCCACTCAGGTTTCACCTCCTGTCCCCACCCTTCCTACTTCCCCTCCCATTCATTCCCCGACAATTCAACTCGTAGATGAGTCCTCTTCTTCCTCGACCTCATCCACTGTCCCCCCTAGTACTCTTCCTACTAGGACTCACCATATGGTCACCAGAACACAGGATAACACCAGAATCCCCAAAGTCTGGCTCTCCACCCGGTATCCTCTACCTACCTGTCTTATGGCCGATTTGGCCAACTCAACTGTCGAGCCCACATGCTTCACGCAGGCCTCCAAAGATCCACAGTGGCGCAAGGCTATGGACACTGAGATGAATGCCCTGCTCAAAAATGGAACCTGGACACTTGTTCCGTATAGCTCCTCCATGAACCTGGTTGGTTGCAAATGGGTTTTCAAACTAAAACATAAACCTGATGGATCAGTTGACAGGTACAAGGCCCGCCTGGTCGCCAAGGGTTTTCATCAAAAACCAGGCCTGGACTATGGCGAGACCTTCAGCCCAGTTATTAAGCCAACCACCGTTCGTACAGTGTGCAGTCTGGCTGTTTCCAAGGGATGGGCCATTCGACAATTGGATGTGAATAACGCCTTCTTGCAGGGCTTCCTTACTGAGACGGTCTATATGGAACAACCTTCTGGCTTCATCGACCCTGCTCGCCCAGATTATGTGTGCAAGCTTCACCGCAGTATCTATGGCCTCAAACAGGCCCCGCGGGCTTGGTTTTCTCGTCTCAGCAGTTATCTGATCACCATGGGATTTGTTGGTTCCAAATCAGACACGTCTCTCTTTATTCGACGGGTCGGGTCTAGTATTCTTCTGGTACTTATCTATGTGGATGATATCATCATCACTGGCGACAATACTCTGGCTGTCCATCATCTTATTCGGGAGCTCAGTCGGGAGTTCTCCTTAAAAGATCTCGGCCCACTGCACTTTTTCTTGGGTGTTGAGTGCCATAGGACATCTTCGGGTCTTTTTCTCTCCCAGCAAAAATATATCCGTGACTTGCTTCTCCGGCTCAAGATGGACGGCGTCAAGCCAGTCAGCTCGCCTATGGCAACTTCATGTAAACTCTCCAAGGTTGGTGGTGTTCCTCTATCTGATCCTTTTGTCTATCGCAGTACGGTTGGTGCTCTTCAATACCTCAGTTTTACCAGGCCCGATATTGGCTTCTCGGTTAATAAGGTCGCTCAGTTTATGCAAATTCCTACCGACGAACATTGGGGCGCTGTTAAACGGATCCTCCGTTACCTGAAGTCTACCATCACGCATGGCCTTCTTCTCTCTAATAAATCTTCTGTGCATCTTACCGCATATACTGATGCTGACTGGGCGGGCTCTATCGATGATCGAAAGTCTACTAGTGGCTATTGTGTCTTTCTTGGCACAAACCTCATCTCTTGGAGCTCGAAGAAACAATGTACGGTGGCCCGATCAAGCACTGAGGCTGAATACAGAGGTGTGGCCAATGTAGCGGCCGATGTAATCTGGTTGCAGTCCTTACTCCGTGAACTTGGACTTCCGCAGTCTCCACCAGTGATCCTATGTGACAATCTCGGTGCAACTTATCTCTCGGTTAATCCTATCCGTCACTCGCGCTCCAAACATGTCGAGATCGACATTCATTTTGTGAGAGACTATGTTGCCAATGGGGTACTAGATGTTCGGTTTGTATGCACTACAGATCAACTAGCAGACATCATGACCAAACCCCTGAGTTCAGCACGATTTTCGATGCTCAAGGTCAAGCTCTCGGTTCTTCCGAACCCGCTTCGCTTGCAAAGGGGTGTTAGTGACACCTCATCAGTCCCACACAATCTCCAACCGTTCCATGCAGATAAGGGCTGATCTCTTTCTTAACCATCTTGAAATATGATCCACTTGATCATATCACTTGTAACCACATAATCTATCACGTGTAACAACATGCATATCACTTGTAACCACATAATCTATCACGTGTAACAGCATGCACTTGTAACCAAACAATATTTTCTATAAAGGGGATCCGAGAGCCTTAGATGAGGGCATCTCGAGTCAATACAATTTGCTGAATTTCTATCTTTATCTTGCACAACCTTGGCCACACCTGCGGTCTAGTAGGGTGCAAGGATGTCGACGGACGACGAACAAAGACGACGACGATCGTAGTTGCGGCTAAACTCAGCCACTGGAACACCTATGGTGCAGCAGGGTGCGAGAGACGAAGTACCGAGCGTTGGCAGACGAGAGACAGCTTGGGGCCATGATGGGCACGGGCAGCGACCCAGTACCATAGCAAGGGGTATTGATTACAGCGAGGCTGTTGACGGGCGATGGATCGGAGCACAAGGGCGTGGTGTACGATCACCAGAAAATTACATCCGTGAATGAGCCCAGTTGTGGACAAATCACGTTAAAAGGATATCTGCTTGGCTATGTCTGTCTTCTCCCCTATCGTGATTATTTTCGTAACACCATAATCCAAAACTTAATTGAAATCACTGCAGCTGTCCGAAAATATTATAACAGTCTGAAGATAGTGTAGTAGTCCCAAATCACTATAGCAGTTCGAAATAATTGCAGCAACAGTGCCATGGTGATTATTAGCTGGGAGAGTGCCTTATTGGTGAATATTGGTATTTTAAGAAGAAAAAAAAATTCTTAAAAAACTGTTGGGAGGGGACCTCATGTGTAGAGGATTGGTTCTTAATCTAAACTCATTTCTATGATGCTGGACCTAAACCTGATTACCCAAAAAAAGAACTTCAATTTGGCTAAGTTTTTAACGAAGTGCAGCTTTTAAAATCCGAAATGAGTGACATAGTATTACGAGTGTTGCTGTAAACATTCCGAATTGACTAATGCGGGACTTCGGAACTCCCAAAAGTTCTCCAGAGTGACATAGGCATGCTCACACGCGCCTCTGTAGAAAGAAAAAAATGGAAACTTAGAGCATCTCCAACGGGCTCCGAGCGGAGCTCTGAAGACGGATGTGGCATGCGGAAAGGATTCCTCCGCTCCAATCGGCTCTGAACGGGACTCTGAAGTCCTACTTGGCGTCCCACGTAGGCCATGTACGGTCGGGATCTCCGAAGGCCTCCACATACAACAGAGGTCCTTCGGAGACTCCAAAGGAATAATTTTTTTTTTATATATTTTTATAAAAAACCCTCCGAATCTTTGACAAATTATTTTATATATATCAACATTGTATGCACTTTTTATATATATAGAGTGTTTGGTGCAAAATGGTGTAAATTTGTAGGGTTTGATAACTTGTAAATACATAGTGTGTTTGGTGCAAAATGGCTCGGATATCCAGGTCGGAGGCCGTTGGAGTTGAACCTCTCAACTAGGATATTTTCAATGAGGTGGCATCAAAAAATGGGCCCCACTATCTTAGGAGTTGCTCCTTGTTCGTAGCTAGTTGGAGATGCTCTTAGTGAGCCGCCCCCTAACAATGAGACCGGTTAAGCTAAAGGACAGTAAAAACCTATAGACAAAAATATAATCTATTATGTTTTAAATTTTTTTCATGATGTCATTGAACCAATGAACACCGAACCACTGAACCTAGCAAGATATGCTCGTCTCCGCCGAACCCCACCTCCTCCCTCATCACCGATGGTGACTATCGTTGCGGCATAATGCGATGCACCAGTCGGAGCCCCACCTGCTCCCTTCTCACCGGAGGTGGCAGCCGTCAGGTTGGGGTGCGATGTACCGATCGACGGTGGCTGGTGTCTGAGTGGGGTGCGATGCATCAGTCGGAGCCTCACCTTCTCCCTCCTCACCAGCGGTTGTTGCATCGAGAGAAAGAGATGGAAGAAAAGAAATAAGAAAAAAGAGCAAAAAAGGGATAATTTTGGATTTAATAAAAAAGTCAAGGAGCTTACGTTAAAAGAAACTTTAGCGGATCCTACTCACGCGATTGATCTGTTGTGAGACTCCAGCGATGTTACTAGGAATTCAGTTTCAGATGAAAATGAAGACTAACAATGTAATTCTGGAGGGTGACAACCTCATAGTGATTACCCTCCTGTTGGATGAGGGGTCTACCCCGCCATGGCGTATCCACAACAACATTGTTGATTGAAGGAAGCTCATTAAGCTTTTTGCCACCGCGACTCCTCAGCATGTGTTCCGCAAAGTGAACAATGGCGCACACTAGAGTGCTGCTTATTCGCTGTCTCGCAACATTGAGTTCACCTTCAGGGATATCCTAGATTTTCTTACTGATATTGTGTTGACGGATGTAAGAAACTCTGTGCCTGATAAAGAGTCATCCTCTAACTCTATAAACTAAGAAGGTAATCTCTTTATTCTTGTAGGGTTGGGGCGCCATAAATAAAACCCCCTCGTTTTCTCCAAAAACAGAAAAATGCTACTTGAACACAAAAGGGGACACATAAGGGTTCGGTGCTCCGAAAAAATGTTCCTTTTCCTGGCTGCATGCCACGCCTGCATTCTGTGTTGTGTCCAGCTTTTAGGTCCCTTTGTGGGTTCAATAGCAGCCATCGTTCTGAAAAAATCCAAGCAAAAAATTAGGGAAATATTATTCATACCCCATAAATCTGTAATTAGCCCCCGTTTCCAAGAAACTTGAATACACCCCAGTTTTTTTTTTCATACCCCATTCCTATCCCAAAAATACCCTTCCCCCTTACACCCCACCTTCAATACACCCCAGTTAAATGGCCTGCCCCAACTTAATTATATCTCAATCAAACACATACCCCCTTAAATATACCCCAATTATATGCACTCTTGAATACACCCCACTCTTAAATAAACCCCATGCAGTTGGCTGATACTTGAAGGCACAAGTAAAGCTGCAACTTGGGCAGGCCAACCTGAACCCAACCCGAGTCCAACCCGAGTCCAACCCGAACCCAACCCGAATTTGGGCGGACTAATCCGAGCCCAACCCGAATCATTTCTCCTTGACCCGACAGGACCCGACACGAAGTTAGCGGGTCTGGGTCAAGGCTAAACGGGTTCGGGTCGTAAACGGGTCGACACGATAGACCCGTTTATTAAACGGGTCGGGTCCGGGTTTAGGGTCTGGACACGGTAGACCCAGGAAGACCCGTTTAATATTCAATAGGTCATGTCGGGTTGGGTCGGGTCTACCAGCAATCCAATACTATAATATATAAAACCAGTGGGTCTTTCGGGTCAGGTTGGGTCAAGTCGGATTGGGTCGGATCGGGTCAACTGAATAGATCCGGGTGGTATACGGGTCTTATCGGGTCTTATCGTGTCTACCTGTTTATTAGCGAGTCGGGTACGGGTTTAGGATCTAGACACGATTAGTTAAACGGGTCGGGTCCGGGTCTAGGGGTTTTGGACATGACACGAAACTAGACACGACACGAACCCGACACGACACGACTCATTGCCACCCCTAGCTGCAACTTGGGCGGGCCAACCCGAACCCAACCCGACTTTGGGCGGGTTAACCCGAACCCACCCCGCACAACCCGACGGGTTGGGCGTGGGCTAAGTTTAAACGAACATTGGGTTGGGTTGGGGTACAAAAGACGCTGAGCAGGGGCTTTGAGGTTTGGGGTATAAAAAGAAGGGCATTGTTGGTATTAAAGGATTGTTGAGTAAGTTATTGAGAAACGCCAGGGATACGGGGGCTAATTACAGATTTTTGGGGTATGAATAAAATTTCCCAAAAATTAAGAAAAATTACACTTTACCCCCTGAAGTTTAGCCTAAACTCACTCAACCGCATTACATTTAGTAAACTACAATTTGGCCCCTTCAATTCAGCTTTGATTGGTAGAAATTACCAATAGAGGAAATTTAGTATTTGACAAAGGGGCGCTGAGCTACCATTGGAAACTACAGGGATCGATTTGGCACAAAAAAAAAAACTTCAGAGAGGGTTAAGTGACTTTGGGAAAAACTTCAAGGGGGTAAAGTATAATCTACTCCAAAAAAATAAGGGGGTCTTAGTATTATGTCTATGACAGCAGGTCCGTTTGGTGAAAAGGACAAAAAGAAATTAATTTTACAACAGACCCCTCACAAAACGATGCATGTATAACAAACTTCTCTTTGACTTTTTCTCCCCTCTAAATGATCAAATCGACCCTAATCCTAAAATCACTTTGCAGATTGTTACACTTTGCTAATGTGATTTCACTACAACAGATATAGTAATTGTTACAGTGATTTTACTATAACAAAGAGTAACAATGTGTAAAGTAACGTAGCAAAGAGTAACAATATCACTCTAACATATTGTTACTCTTTGCTACAGTGACATCACTGTAGCAGTCTACAGTGACATTACTGTAGCGGTTACAGTGAAATCATCGTAGCAGCTATGGGTGCAAAATATGACTAACGCCCGATAATGGGACCCATAGCCCTGTCTGGGGCCCGTGAAGACGACAGTGGGACCCGCAGCCCTGCCTGGGGCCCATGAAAACAACAATGGAATCCACAGCCCTGCATGGGCCCCGCACATGCCATCCGGGGACTGATAAATCTGAATCCCAGGTAATTTCCCAAACCCCGAGTGTTTTTCAAGAATATCCCTCGAATATTCTCAAGAATATTTCTTGGATATTCTCCAATCTCTATATATATAGCCAACCCTATAACTATTCCAAATCGGAATTCATTATTCCACATTCATCTTTATGTTTTCCAAAGCTCTATGAGCCTTCTGGTCTTCAGATTTTCAAACCCTCTGTCTATTTGTAAGAAGCACTCCTCGGCCTGTCGAGAGTAGCACAGATAAAGATAGAAATTCAGCAAATTGTATTGACTCGAGATGCCCTCATCTAAGGCTCTCGGATCCCCTTTATAGAAAATATTGTTTGGTTACAAGTGCATGCTGTTACACGTGATAGATTATGTGGTTACAAGTGATATGCATGTTGTTACACGTGATAGATTATGTGGTTACAAGTGATATGATCAAGTGGATCATATTTCAAGATGGTTAAGAAAGAGATCAGCCCTTATCTGCATGGAACGGTTGGAGATTGTGTGGGACTGATGAGGTGTCACTAACACCCCTTTGCAAGCGAAGCGGGTTCGGAAGAACCGAGAGCTTGACCTTGAGCATCGAAAATCGTGCTGAACTCAGGGGTTTGGTCATGATGTCTGCTAGTTGATCTGTAGTGCATACAAACCGAACATCTAGTACCCCATTGGCAACATAGTCTCTCACAAAATGAATGTCGATCTCGACATGTTTGGAGCGCGAGTGACGGATAGGATTAACCGAGAGATAAGTTGCACCGAGATTGTCACATAGGATCACTGGTGGAGACTGCGGAAGTCCAAGTTCACGGAGTAAGGACTGCAACCAGATTACATCGGCCGCTACATTGGCCACACCTCTGTATTCAGCCTCAGTGCTTGATCGGGCCACCGTACATTGTTTCTTCGAGCTCCAAGAGATGAGGTTTGTGCCAAGAAAGACACAATAGCCACTAGTAGACTTTCGATCATCGATAGAGCCCGCCCAGTCAGCATCAGTATATGCGGTAAGATGCACAGAAGATTTATTAGAGAGAAGAAGGCCATGCGTGATGGTAGACTTCAGGTAACGGAGGATCCGTTTAACAGCGCCCCAATGTTCGTCGGTAGGAATTTGCATAAACTGAGCGACCTTATTAACCGAGAAGCCAATATCGGGCCTGGTAAAACTGAGGTATTGAAGAGCACCAACCGTACTGCGATAGACAAAAGGATCAGATAGAGGAACACCACCAACCTTGGAGAGTTTACATGAAGTTGCCATAGGCGAGCTGACTGGCTTGACGCCGTCCATCTTGAGCCGGAGAAGCAAGTCACGGATATATTTTTGCTGGGAGAGAAAAAGACCCGAAGATGTCCTATGGCACTCAACACCCAAGAAAAAGTGCAGTGGGCCGAGATCTTTTAAGGAGAACTCCCGACTGAGCTCCCGAATAAGATGATGGACAGCCAGAGTATTGTCGCCAGTGATGATGATATCATCCACATAGATAAGTACCAGAAGAATACTAGACCCGACCCGTCGAATAAAGAGAGACGTGTCTGATTTGGAACCAACAAATCCCATGGTGATCAGATAACTGCTGAGACGAGAAAACCAAGCCCGTGGGGCCTGTTTGAGGCCATAGATACTGCGGTGAAGCTTGCACACATAATCTGGGCGAGCAGGGTCGATGAAGCCAGAAGGTTGTTCCATATAGACCGTCTCAGTAAGGAAGCCCTGCAAGAAGGCGTTATTCACATCCAATTGTCGAATGGCCCATCCCTTGGAAACAGCCAGACTGCACACTGTACGAACGGTGGTTGGCTTAATAACTGGGCTGAAGGTCTCGCCATAGTCCAGGCCTGGTTTTTGATGAAAACCCTTGGCGACCAGGCGGGCCTTGTACCTGTCAACTGATCCATCAGGTTTATGTTTTAGTTTGAAAACCCATTTGCAACCAACCAGGTTCATGGAGGAGCTATACGGAACAAGTGTCCAGGTTCCATTTTTGAGCAGGGCATTCATCTCAGTGTCCATAGCCTTGCGCCACTGTGGATCTTTGGAGGCCTGCGTGAAGCATGTGGGCTCGACAGTTGAGTTGGCCAAATCGGCCATAAGACAGGTAGGTAGAGGATACCGGGTGGAGAGCCAGACTTTGGGGATTCTGGTGTTATCCTGTGTTCTGGTGACCATATGGTGAGTCCTAGTAGGAAGAGTACTAGGGGGGACAGTGGATGAGGTCGAGGAAGAAGAGGACTCATCTACGAGTTGAATTGTCGGGGAATGAATGGGAGGGGAAGTAGGAAGGGTGGGGACAGGAGGTGAAACCTGAGTGGAAGGAGAACTGACAACGAGAGGAGGGGGATCAGGAGGAGCGAACGAGACTTCCGGGATAGTGGAGGGTAACATACTCGTGGAGATGGGGACCGGTGGTGAGGGCGGAGGAGCAAGAGAAGACGGTGGAGATTGGAAAGGAAAGGATGATTCGTCGAACACAACATCCCGTGAGATGTACATACGACCTGAGGGCACATGCAAACACTGATATCCTTTGTGCGAAGCCGAATACCCTAAGAAGACACATTTACTAGACCGAAAAGCAAACTTATGAAGTTGGTAGGGACGCAGATTTGGATAACATGCACAACCAAAGACACGTAAGAGAAGGTAGTCGGGAGCTCGCTGAAATAGCTTCTGATAAGGAGAGATAGAATGGAGAACTGGGGTGGGCATTCGATTGATGAGGAAAGAAGCGGTTTGGAAGGCATAGGGCCAATAGATGAACGGAACATTGGACCGGGCAAGGAGGGTAAGGCCGGTCTCCACAATATGGCGATGTTTCCTTTCTGCAGTACCGTTTTGGGCACTGGTGTGAGGACATGATAGGCGATGAGCAATACCCTGAGATGACAAGTAAGACTTAAATTTGATGAACTCGCCACCACCATCAGTTTGGAGAGCTTTAATGGAATGGCCAAATTGATTTTCCACAAATGCTTTGAACTCAAGGAAAATAGAAAAGGCATCACTTTTATTTATTAAAGGATAAAGCCAAACATACTTGCTGTAGTGGTCGACAAAGCTAATGTAATAGCGATGACCACTTACAGCCGACACAGAAGACGGACCCCATAAATCGGAGTGAACAAGCTCTAAAGGAGCATGAGCAACCGATGAAGACGACAAAAAAGGAAGACGATGACTTTTCCCTTGCTGACAGGCATCGCAGAGCGGAGTAGTGGCAGGGCCATGAGAGGAAGGGAGTTGATGCTGATGGATAACACTTGAGACAATGCGGGGGGATGGATGTCCGAGGCGTTCATGCCAGATAGAAGAAGACACCCGCTCACCGAGGAGGACCTGAGGAGAGGAAGTGAAGCTTTGGTTCCCCAGGGAGAAGGCGTACAGGCCATTCTTAAGAGGTCCCCGCAGCAGAGTTCTCCGGGTTGAGAGATCCTTGATAAGACAACAATCAGGATAAAATTCAATAAGGACTTCGTTATCAGCAGTAAATTGACTTACAGACAGAAGATTTTTGGTGATGCCAGGAACATGCAATAGATTTTTCAAGATAAATGAAGAGGAAGGAGAACACAAGATAGAAGCACCAGTAGAGTGGATAGGCAAACCTGTCCCGTTACCCATGCGAACCCTGTCGGGGCCATGATACTCAGATTGAACTGCAAGATTGGCCATGTCAGCCGTCAGGTGATGAGTGGCACCAGAGTCGACGTACCAGTTGGGGTCGACTGAACCGCTCCCAGAAGAGTGGAGTAGAGCAGTCGGGTTGCCCGAAGAGGGTGAATCGTCATAACGATTGTAGCATTGATTTGCATAGTGGCCAAAACGGTTGCAAATCTGACATTGGGGTCGACCACCAGCGGACTGGTGGGGTGGGAAGGAGCGTCCACGCCCACGGCCACGCTCCCGGCCTCGTCCGCGGCCACGACCACGAAAGGTAAATGGAGACGGAGCGGAGTAGAGGCCTGGGGCGCGGGATGCGGTATGAACCGCAGGTGACGGAGAGAGGAGTGCGGTGGAGTCGGGTTCGGCGGTGGAACGCCCACGATGAATCTCTTGACTAAGCATGAGACCAATAAGCTCTTCTGATGATGTAGGATCAACTCGTGTGTTGACGGAGGTGACGAACGAATCGTACTCAGGAGACAGACCACTGAGCAAGGTGGAGACGAGGTCGGAGTCGGCAACTGGATGGGCCACTGCCGCCAGGTTGTCCACAATGGACTTCACAGATTGGATGTACTCGGACATAGAGGTAGCACCCATCTTGACGGTGTGCAGCTGGTACTTGAGCTGCTGCACTCTAGCTCTGGAAGGTGATGCAAAAATTCGTTCCAGAGAGCACCACACATCACGAGAGGTCGTGAGGCCGACGACATGAGCAAGAACCGGTTCGGTGAGAGAGGAGATAAGCCAGCATAAGAGCATCTGGTCCAGTTTGATCCAGCGGCTGTATTCAGGATTGATAGTGGGGAGAGCATCCTTCTCGGTAGAAGGGAGGAACTGGTTTGGACACAGAGAGGTTCCATCGACGAGGCCTTCAAGGTCATGGAGTTTCAGAAGGGGAAGAAACTGGGAACGCCATAGGAGAAAGTTTCCTTTATCGAGTTTGACATTCAGAAGATGATTGAAGTTGGGAATGGTCAATTGGGAGGGGGTAGCCATGGATGCAGGTTCTTTGGTGGGGGAGGAAAAGGTATTTACCATGGCTCTGATACCAAGATAAAGATAGAAATTCAGCAAATTGTATTGACTCGAGATGCCCTCATCTAAGGCTCTCGGATCCCCTTTATAGAAAATATTGTTTGGTTACAAGTGCATGCTGTTACACGTGATAGATTATGTGGTTACAAGTGATATGCATGTTGTTACACGTGATAGATTATGTGGTTACAAGTGATATGATCAAGTGGATCATATTTCAAGATGGTTAAGAAAGAGATCAGCCCTTATCTGCATGGAACGGTTGGAGATTGTGTGGGACTGATGAGGTGTCACTAACAAGCACTACTTTCTCAGAGTTAGTAGATTCAAAGGTTGCGTCTTACCGCACGGAAACGCAGGCTTCGGTCGAACTTCGTCACCATTTCTTGTGTCAATTTTTCTATCTCTCTCTTTCTCTATCTCTACAGTGACAGTTCAGCACGACCTTTCAATGCTTCATAGTGCGCCACATTTCGAAAATTCAACCCTTCAATCAACTGTTGGAGGGGGGTTACGTACGATGACCGAAATCCTCCCCCACAACATCTACTATAAAATCATTATAGCATCTACAGTGACTTGTTACCCCGCATATGATTTTCCCGCACAACTGCATATAGAGGTGAAAATAAAATTATCCAAAACGACATAACTCAACACTAAAGCATCTCTTTACCTGTCATTATCGTTAAATACAATCTGTTCAATGGACTGCCGAGAGATTTTCCCCAAAAATTATTAATGCTTAATGCAACAATCAATAACATCACCCATCTCACCGCGAGCGGGTCCCGTCCCAAATTCCCAAGTGGGGCTCACCATCAACCAACGAAGTGGTGGTTTGGGTTTTAACGCCTATAAATGTGGGTGGCTTGGTGGCATTCCAAAATCACTCAATTTGTTGAGTCGAGTTGGGCTCACCCCCAAGAGTCCAAGACCACACTCTAAAAGGATCAAGACAAGTTAATTTGGCTTAATGGAAAAAAACTAAGATAACCATACATGTTAATTTGTTTTTAATGGAAAATCCAACACACTGAAATTAATGGTAAAGGGATTTTAGAGAGAGAGAGAGAGAAGAAATGCTTAACCGCTACAATTTATAGTCATAGATTTGTCGCAGATAATAATAATTTATGAAACCGAAGACAACCACCCTTTTTCTCTACAGACTTACGTGCGGCAGCGTAGCTTCGAAGCCGTCCCCATCGAAGTTCGAACCACCTACGAGTTGTACGGTGCCCTTCGGACCTGACACCGGTTAGCATTACCCGTAACCACCGCCACATCCCCCTCTTCTGCTCACCTCCGGGTGCCATGACCCGACCCCTTCCCGGTACACTTACCGGCCGGTGCCCGGTCTCTCCGGCTACCCTGGCGATGCACGGTCGGCAGCTTCGCCCAGGGCTCCAGCACCGTGTCCCGGTACCTCGACGGCAGCGCCTGGCTCCTCCCGCGCTTCGATCGGACGACGGGGCCGGTGTCCTCGTAGAAACCGAACGGCGGCGTCCAGCACGTGCTCCTGCGCTTCGATCCCGCTCCCGCCGTCTCGACCCGCTCCCCCCTCCTCCCGGACGCACCCGCCGCCTTAGCTGACGGCTCGACGACCGCCGCCGGCTCCTCGTCCTTCTTCTTGTCGAAGAACTCACCGGAAATCTGACGGACCGCCTCCAGTAGCAGCCCTAGATAACCCTCGCTTCCACTCTCTCTGTTCCTCACCTCCTCCTCTACTCCTCCTCTAGCTTCCTCTTCTTCGTCTTCTTTCACGGCCTTCTCCTCCTCCTCTTCCTCCTCTCTGCTAGGTCGGACCTCCAAAGGATCACATTCGCCCACCGAGCTCTTCTCCGCCGTCAAAGCATCCCCGGCGGCCGATTCCGCGGGCGAGATGGAGCACTGCTCCGCCGCCCCGACCTTCTCGGACCCCTTCCCCACGACGGACGCATCGCCGGACTCCGCGGGCGAGGGAGCCTCCACGACGACGCTACACGCGACGGAGCCTCCCTCTTCCTCCGCCGATCGCGTCCGGATCTCCTGCGGCGGGCCTAGCCGGAGGTTCAGATCGATACCGAGCCCTCTCCCGCCGGACCTCACGCCTCCGCCGAGCGGCTTCGTTTCCAGATTGGAAGGGGGACGAGGAGGAGGGACGCTGGAGATGACGGCGATAATCTTCGCCAGGCTGCCGCAGCCCTTGGATACGCCGCCGTGGTGACGGCGAGGATGACGGTGGAGGGGCCCGAGAGGTAAAGGCGCCGTCAACGACGAACATCTGTCTTCCCCCGCCTCCATCCTCCTCTATTTTTCTTTAATCATGCTTTGAGTTGGTTGGTATGAAAGAACAAATAACATTACAGAGAGAACGGATGATAAAACAGAACCCTTTTTTACTATTTGCACCCAACTCTTCTTTATATGCGAACGCGAACGAAGAAGGGGAGTGTGCTGATTTTTTCTAATATTTATCCATAAAGGGTTTTTTTTTTTTCCTTTTTTGCGAAAGACCATAAAAAGGGGGGGGTGATATGTAAAACTTTCTCTCTTCTCACTTCGTAACCGTGGGTGAATATGATTGGTTGACGGGGCAGACGAACGCCACGTAGACACGCCCACCAATTGTACCTGCGAGCCTGTGGCGCTGAGCTACGGGCAGGGACCCGGGTGAATAGTGAATACGGTCTGTTCGGGTTCGGGGAGACCGGGGGTCTGAGTGAACCGAATTCGAGACTGGGTTCGCATGACCCACTTGACTGACCTAAAGGCTGATGGGAGCGGCAGTGGGTCTGCAGGAGAATCGGTTGACTACTTGACCGTCTCTGCGGTTCGGCAATGTCGGACCCAACTGGCTGGACCCACTAGGAACCGGATTAAAGACTGCAAAACTTGGACCGAATCCCGTTGCTCTTGCTTGAAACAGCACACTTTTCAACGCGTCCCCGGTTAGACCGACCATATAAATGTCGTTGCACAAGAAAAAACCATGGTTCAAAGTCAGCCAACTGAAAGATGGTAAATTTTTTTTTTTTTTTTTTCTTTAAAGACTGAGTCTTGTTCCTGTCCACAGGTACACTATATTATTTATTCGCCGCATCATGTAAGACAAGTTCAGGATTCGATCATGCGATCGGAAGGGGGGAAAATTATGGGGCTAGTCACTAGGATACAACCATGGTTATATTCAAAAACATGATGGCAAGGTCTTTTACTCTGATAAAGATTATTGTTTTGAAAACATGACTTAATTAAATTTAAAAAATGGACATATTAAGGGTCATGAGTTTAGATATCTTTTTTGTATATGGATGACGGTGGGTAGCCGACGATCGCCACCCCATCAAGCCACCCTCGGCCACGACAGGACACGAGGGCAAAGCCCCTCCTCTCGGACTTTTTTTTTTTTTTTTTTTGAGAGAGATGATTTTGAGAATTAGAATTAATTTTTTTTATAGTGGTTCGAATTTGCACGAGTTCTTTGAAACGATGGATGTCTTCTTTTTTCACTATTGTGACCATAACATTGGTGGTCTTAATTTTAAAAAACTTTCGAATGTTTCTATATCTTATAATTTTGAGCTAGTGGCAGTGCAAACGATATAACATCTCAGTCTAATTTTAATTTCCAAACATTGATAAATGATTGTAATAAATCTCCATAGATTTCTATAGATCCGAAATGAAAAACGAGAAGATCATATCAACAAGAAGTAGAAGCAGAAGAAGATCATACATCCGGCCATGCAGGGCGGATCTAAGAGTGGGCTCGGCCGGGCTACAGCCCGGCCGAGATTTAGCAAAAAATCTTATTTTTTAGGTCCAGCCCAGCCCTGCCCCACATATAGCCCGGCCCACTAGCCCAGCCTGCCTTGAAACCCACCTGATCTCCTCTATAAGCTAAACTAGTTCCGTTCTTTGGGGAGCGGCGCTCTCATCTCCCCGTTTCTCCCGGAGTTCGGACTCCGGACCGGCACCGCACTGCAGCAACGCCGAGAGCCCGAGAGTCAGTCGAGGGTTCGATTTCTAGTTCGAGCGCCGGTCAGGCGTGCGTGGGGAGTCGCCGAGTCGGGGACCGTGGCCGCTCGGGTGTGGTGACGGCAAAGCTTCAAGAGTTCAAGTCTTCAACCATCGGTCCAGCAGGTGAGTTTTCCAATCTTCTTCTTCTTCTTCTCCTCCTCCTCCTCCTCCTCCTCCTCCTTGGATGATTCGGATGGCAAAAGAACATCAAAATTTTTCTGATTTTTTCGGATCGGAATCATCCGATGATTCCAATGCTTTCCAACTTTTTGGATCAAAATTCAGAATTTTTGGAATACCTGACCCTTCCAATTTCGATCCGATTTTTTTCGGAACTTTCGGAATTCGGATTTAATTATACGGTGCCAGAATTAGAATATTTTGAATCGGTTTCGGACGGAATCAGAATTTCCGTTCCAACTTGCATGGATCAAAACTCAAAATAGCCTCTTATTATTCTTCTTTTTGAATCAAAACCCGAAACAACCCGAGAATTTTTATTTTTTTTTCCAAATCTTAGCCCTAAATCGTGCCGGTATTTAGTGCTGGCAATTTCGGACCCGACATGGCAGACTCGACACAAAGTTAGCGGGTCTGGGTCAGGGCTAAACGGTTCGGGTCGTAAACGGGTCGACACGATAGACCCGTTTAATAAACGGGTCGGGTCCGGGTTTAGGGTCTTGACACGGTAGACCCGGGAAGACCCGTTTAGTATTGAACGGGTCGTGTCGGGTCTACCCACAATCTGATACTATAATATATAATACCAGCGGGTCTTTCGAGTCAGGTCGGGTCGTGTTGAATTGGGTCGGATCAGGTCAACTGTATAGACCCGAGTGGTAAACGGGTCTTACCGGGTCTTATCGGGTCTACCCGTTTATTCGCGGGTCGGGTCGGGTTCTCTTTGTAGTTGGTTCAACATTAGCAAACACACAACGTTTATGCAGGTTCTAATGTGAATGTGTGATGCAACCCAAAAGTTCAAACCCTTGACACACTGACATATATTTATGTGGACTAAAATATATAAGTTTGGTTCTCGGGTTGGATCGGTCTACTCGAGCTCTAATCCAGAACGGACCCGTATTTAGTCGAGTCCACAAAACATAGAACCAAACCAAGCCGTTTAGTCAAAATACCCGAACCATTTAGGGGTGTGCATCGGTTCGAAACCAACCTATTTTGGCAAAACCCAAACCGATCAAACCTTGGTCGATTTTGAGGATTTCCAATCCAATCCAAACCAAACTGAGATTGGAATCCAATCCAATCCAATTAAAGTCGGTTTGGATTGGATTGGATGGTCGGTTTGGCCTTTGACCGATATGCATGTTGGCTTATTTCCCCTTCTATTACAACCTAGTTTTAACTTTAAAAAATAATAATTGTTGTCAAATTATTAGGCATAAATAAGATTTGTAATTGATTTTGACCCCCATAGGAGTTTTGTCGGTTCTCAATTTTACCCGACCCAAGTAACTAATTGTTGTCAGATATTTTATGTACTTACTCATGATAACTTATAATCTTAAAATTTTGTTATTGTAGGTTATAATGTCAGATCCTCAAATACTCAAGCAAAAAAAAAATATTCTTTTATTTTGTAAGAAAAGAGATAATCAGTCAACAAGTGAGACACCTTCTCCTCCTACTATTGATAATCTCGATGAGCGCCCGTCTAAGTCTCTCAGAGACAAAGTTAAAAAAGGCAATTCTTTTGAACGTGATCCAGGATTACGTCGTCCAATATCAACATATCCTATTAATCAACGTGATGATGTTCGAAGAGTATATATCAACATGGAACCATGTCAACCAAAATTAGCAAAGTATCCACGCTCCCAAGATGGCAAGCAATATCGTCGATTTCAATATTCTTGGTTTATACAGTTTCCTTGGCTTGAGTATTCTGAAGCAAAAGACAGAGTATTTTGCTTTTCATGCTTTCTTTTGTATAGTGATCGTCCAAAGTTTTCGGTATTTACTGTTGAAAGATTTAAAAGTTGGAAGAGGATTAATAATGAAGATAAATGTGCTTTTATGCATCATATAGGGATTCCTTGTTCACCATATAATACAGCTATGCACAATTGGAATAACTTAAGAAACCCATCTCAGCATATTGATAAAGTGATGAATGCACAATCTTCACAATAAGTTTTGCAGAATCGGTTACGGATCAAGACTACAATAGGGAGCATTAAGTGGCTTGCAATGCAAGCATGTGCTTTTAGAGGTCATGATGAATCTTTGGAGTCCTCTAACCGTGATAATTTTATTGAATTGATCGATAAACTATTCGACAATGTTGAATAAAGAAATTACAGAAGTTATTTTAGAAAATGCTCTGGGAAATGCCAAGTATACTTCACCAACGATTCAAAAGGTGATCTTGAATATTCTTGCAAATAAAGTAATAAATAAGGTTCGTGAGGAAGTTGGGGATGTAAAATTTTGTATTCTTATCGATGAAGCACTTGACCAATCTAATATGGAACAAATGGCTATTGTTCTAAGATTTGTTGATTGCGATGGTTTTGTTCGAGAGCGTTTTTTCATAGTTGTGGGTATTGATAACACTACTTCATTGACTCTTAAAATAGAGATATGTAATGTTCTTACTCGTTACAATCTCCAAGTTAAAAATATACGAGGTCAAGGGTATGATGGTGCTAGTAACATACACGGTGCATGGAATGAATTACAGGCATTATTTCTCAAAGATTATCCATATGCATATTATGTACATCGTTTTGCTCATCGACTACAATTAATATTAGTTGCGGCATCCAAAGATGTGCATGATATTTGACTATTTTATTCAAAGTTGGGTTCTATTGTTAATCTTGTCAGTGCTTCTCCCAAGTGTCATTCTGAGTTAAAATCTGCTCGTGAAGCTGAAATTGCAGATATGATATCTTATGGAGAATGTAAGACTGGTACAGGGGCTAATCAAATTCGTACTTTGCAACGAGCCGGAGCTACTCGTTGGAGCTTATATTTTGGTTCTGTTAGCAGGTTGATTAATATGTTTGGTGCAACTTGTACAGTTCTTGAAAATATAACTAAGAATGGTCTCAACAACAATATACATGGAGAAGCTATGAACGCTTATAAAGCGATGAGATCCTTTGAGTTTGTGTTTATATTGCATTTGTTGAATAAAGTTATGGGAATTACTGATGTGATTTACCAAGCATTGCAACACAAATCTCAAGACATCTTAAATGCTTTGAATTTAGTCTCAACTACAAAAAAACTTCTTTAGAAATTAAGACAAGATGATTTGGATGCTTTTATTAGAAACGTGACATCATTTTGTGAAATAAATGCTATTGATATGCCTGATATGAGTGTTCGTTATATGGAGGGTGTACGTCGTTCTTGTCAGCAATATGACTATATTACAGTTGAGCATCATTTCCGCATTGATATATTTAACGCTGCGATTGATTTTTACTTGACGGAGTTAGATAATAGATTCACGGATCGATCAATGTAACTTCTTATTCTTAGCTCGGCTTTGGATCCTAGTGATGGATTCAAATCATTTAATATTAAAAGTATTTGCAGTCTTACCAAGAAATTCTATCCTCAAGATTTCAATCAAGTTGAGTTACATACTTTGAGAAATCATTTGGAGCATTACGAGTTTGATGTACCTTGCCATCCAAAGTTTCAGGATATGTCTTCTCTTTCTAAATTATGTCGAAGATTGGTTGAAACAAGAAAGTCAAAAATTTACTTCTTGATTGATAGATTGGTTCGTCTTGTGTTGACTTTACCTGTATCTACGGCAACGACAGAACGAGCTTTTTCAGCTATGAAACTTGTTAAAATAATACTTCGCAACAAGATGGAGGATGAGTTTCTTGCGGATTGCATGATTGTCTGCATTGAAAGAGAAATTGCTAAAAATATTTATTCAGATTCGATAATTGATGAATTCTACTCTCTGAAGCATTGCAGGGTACAATTTCAGTAATGTATTTATATTTGTATTACATGTTTATTTATTATGTTACCGTTTTTTTCCTACTTTATGGTCTGTTTTTGTATCTTTTTTATATTAATAAAGCTTTCTCGTAGTGTCAATATTCGTTTAACAAATCATAATCAGTTTTTCTTTAATGTCTATAATAAAATTTTTATTATAAAATAATTAGTTTAGGTTCAGCCCAGCCCAAAATAAATTCCTGGCTACGCCCCTGCGGCCATGGATGTCGGGATCGTAGATCTGATAAGGTTGCCTTGATCCTGGATGAAAATCACTACCTAATATCCTTACAACGCACCAACTTGGGAGGAAGGAGAGGCCAATGCTGATCCACGAAGACGAAGATGATGCATTTTTGGTTTATAACCTTGTTGAATGATGCTTAATGGATGGTAGAAGCATCTATTTATAACTAAATCGAAACATCACCCCAAAGCCTAATGCCTGAAGGCTGAAGTATAATGCATTCATCCAAAGGATTTTGACGAAGAGCCAGGATTTGTCACTTAACCGCAATTGTATGGCTATTGCACATTCAATAAAGGCCAATCTGAATGGGTCTTATTGGGTCATCCTTATGCCTCGCGTGGCTAAACCCAATACAATCTCACTTGGTACAACAACTTTAATGAACAATAAATAATAAAAAAATTTAGTATGCATGTACAACTTTCAAAAGCAAAATAATACATTTATTTTCTTATGACGTATTCTTAAACTTAAACATGAGATTTTATTTAAATGAATCATCGGTCATGTCCTATAGACAAACAATTTCTTTTATGTATTACAATGTAGTCAATCATTCATGACTAAGCACTCTATATGACAAACAACTTTATGAGTGAATGCATGCGTCAAAAATTTATGTCTCAGAACTTCAAGTGGTCATATTTGAGAAAATATAAATTTTATTCATTGCTGAAAATAAGGTTTCTTCCAATACATAAAAAAGTACAATGAGCTAGGAAGACATACGATACACATTGGGTGGTAATCCCTTGGTCATGTGATCGATAATCATAAGTTCCATACAAATATGCTCAATCGAAACCTTACCATCTGTTTGGTAGTCTTGAACAATAAGGTATTTTATGTCGATGTGTTTGCTTTGACTTCCACTCTTATTGTTTGTTAAGAAAACATAGTAACGACATTATCACAATAGATCCTCAGAAGTCTAGATATGAAAATCATAATCCTAACTCTCGTGACAAATTTATTTAGCCAAGATGCCAAAGTGAGCAACAAACTTTGCCTTCAAAATCAAAGATGTCATAAGTGTTTGTTTGATACTTTTTTAAGAGACAACACCACACACCAAAAGAAAAACATGACCCGATGTCAACTTTTTAGAGTCAACGAATCAAACTATCTGACTAATGCCATATCATCAAAGTGTCTATATGTAGACATACAGTTCTTAGTCCCCTATAGATACCTCATGACCTTCTTTGCACCCTTCTAGTGATCCAAATTCGGGCCGCTCTGGTACATTTCTAATAATCCTACTAAAAAATTAATGCAAGGTCATGACAGACCTCTAAATACATAAGATTGTGAGCCGCCGATACATAGGGAATATTTATCATAACCTCTTTTTCAAGAGAGTTTCTCAGATATTGGGATAAACTAAGTATATTACCCTTAATTATAAGAGCAATGATTAGCGAGCAATTCATATTAAACATTTATAGAACTTTATTAATATAGACTTTTTGAAATAATCCTAGTATCATTCGGGTTTGATCTTTATGGATCTTAATCCCAATAACATAGAACGTTTCACCTATGTCCGTCATATCAAAGCTATGTGAGAGAAAGTGATTCATCTTACGTAGCATCTCCAAGTCATTGCTAACTACACTATGTCGTCTACATACAAGTCAAGAAACATATTGTGGTTCTTACTAATCTTAAGATATATACATTAATCTACAACATTCTTTATGAAACCAAAAATAAGTAACGACATTGTGAAACTTTAAACACCATTATCGAAAGGCCTATTTCAGTCCATATATAGACTTCTTTAGCTTGCAAGCTGGCTGGCTTTCTTTATTTTAAGTAAAAGGTTTAGACTGGACCATGTAAACCTCCCCCTCAAGATCATCATTTAGGAAAATTATTTTTACATCTATCTATTGTAGTTCTAGGTTATAATAACCTATCAAAGCTATGATTATTCTTGATAAATCATTTTTCGAGACCAAAGAAAAGATGTCATTATTATTGGGATTTGTGTATCCTAGAAACCAATTACAACAATACTTAATACATGAATTAGCTAAATATTATCAAAACTCACAAACCAATATGCACAAAATGCATAAATCCACTAGTCCACTTTAGTATGACAAAAGTACGTGACTCAGGTATGTGAATGAGATCTGCATAAGGAAGATATGAGTTAATATACACACTTAAGTAGGAGCACAGTCGTTTGCTAGACTGGACACCTAGTATGTAAGGTTATAGCATCCTGGTATTCTTATTGAAAAGCGGTGATATATCTCAATTATTGGTATGAGATACTAAGTTAGATAACGTTGATGTATTTTGAATACATTGAGCATAATCAAGAGAGAACTAGTGTTGATAACTATCAACTAAGATCATAGAATCTCTATTGCTAGTTGACTAGAACCAAACTCCTAAGATATGTTGTTGACCTTAGATCTGGTATTTTTTACTTTGACCTACCAATCACCTAAATCTACTGTAAGAAAAAATTGTGTAGATTGAGTAATTTGCATGAGACTTTAGGAAAGACAACCAACCGTAGAAGTTCCATATTTTTCGGGAGAAACTAGATATCTCATTGAGTGGCTCTCATGAAGTGTTGATCACTAGGGTTGGTCAGGCATAATCAAAATAAGATGGTGATCATGAGACAATGAGAAGTCAAAACTCAAGTGGGTGAAAATAACTAAAAGTGACATTCAGTACTTATCCTAATTAGCTTCATGGATCCCGGATTGAAAGGGTTCAAATGCAACATAGTGGGATAAGGATACTAACATGAATATACTAATAATCTTAGAGTACAAATGTGTCACAATTAACTGGGATGTTTTAGTCATATGATGACTATGACCATTGTACTTATTGGAGCTTAGGTTATTTGTATCCCGAAGATTCTAACGCTAGTCATCTTTAACAGCCAAGCAAACATAATCCAATGCTATTAGGGTTCACTGGTAATGAGTAACACTATGATAACCAGAAAACCTAGGACATCTGGATTAGGAGTTAGTATAACTTAAGTTTCATAATTGGATTAGGATTGTAAGCGATTCTTTTTATAGATTTTTTTTGGAATAGTTTAATTGGCCTAGGACGTCTTAAGTGGGACCCACCCGATAGGCCTATAGCTCTTTGAAAAAGAATATGAACTTAAGAATGTGGGCGGAACTCAATCGTGTGTGATTCCTAGTCAGACTAGGATTAACTCGATAATGATTGAGTTGACTAAGTTAATACTCCTACTTTTTAGGAGGTGTCATAAGTGTCAAATTGGACTAGGTTGGCCATTCTATAATTTAAAATGAATCATTGATATCGATTTAATGAGTTAAAGGCTTTTATAAAAGTAGGATGAGCCATAGATGTTCTAATATGAGTATGATTACAAATCCCTCTCTAGTCTTGATCATGTTGGACTAAGAGTAACTACAATAGCCTCTTCAATATTTTGTTCATTTGGAGAGCCAAAATAATATCATTTCTATTATTTATTTCTTGAGATGTAGCAAACTATTTATAATAAAGAGCCACCTCAAAAGTTGTTAAATTTTTTTTGGCTCATCTATACCACACAACATACTATCTATATGAAGAGCGACATAAACAATAATTAAAGTAGTCCTCCATCCCAACTTTCTTCCATTAAAAATTCTAACAAAATTTACTCCATATGCTACTCATTCGTTTCAGCCATCATGTCATGTTCAACAAGTTTTCCATATCATAACTTGATATCCTATGTGGCTTGCCAGGTTTGACCAAATGCTCTCTTCATCTAACGATCCAAGGGTGACAACTCAATAGTTAAAATTAGTTTAGATAGGTTGTTGTAGTGCTCAAATGGTGAAAATGGCTATTTAAAATAGCTTTGAAGAGGCTGTTGGTAATGCTTAAGGAGATGATTCATATTTTATAGGGAGTCATCGTAGCTCGTCCATAGTGGATAATGATGAAGTAATTATCTCATTAATGAATTTCTAGTTGGACTAGGCAAATCTAATTCCAATAAGTTAGGAGGGGATAAAGAAAATTAATTCGCAAGTCTTCTTCCCATATGAGGTTTTTTTCCCTTGTGGGATTCCTCTCTTCATGAGACCCAAGTACATAACTAGATGGACTTGTGGCCAGCCATAGAAGTCCAATTGGATCCTATAGGAACCAACCACACCTCTTCCAGTGTGACTCGGAGTTTCAAGTTGAAAAGTCCTAAAGTATAGAGATTGCATCCCCATAATAGGAAACCAACCCCAATATGGAAGGCGAGAGGAACCGATTACTAAGGGGTTTAAATAGCCTTGTACCCCCTCCCCCCCTCTCCTCCTTAAAAACCTAAGGGACTGGCCACCAAGTAAGAGAAAGAGAGAAATAAAAAGAGAGGAAGAAAGAGAAAGAAATAAGTTTTACTTTTTCTTCCACACCGTCTAGTCCATCTTCTTCGAGCATCCTCAAGAGGATCAAGGTGAATGAGATGACTCCTACATGTCCCCCCTCATGATCAACGTGTGTGGAATATGAGTTTCTTTGCTAAGGAAGCAAGATTACTACCTCAATATTAATGAATGTCATCGACCTTCATCAACATTGGATCTTCTCCTCAAGCGTCGATTAGTCCTGAGAGGTCAACTCTATATAATCTATAGGATTGTATGTATGTGCTTATTTAAAAGCATGACCTTAATCGTGTTGAATAGATTATTAATCGATTATATAATAGCATAACCTTAATCATGTTGAATAGATTATTAATCGAAAACCAAAGTTCCCACCTTCCACTACGCACTCTCGATCCTTCAATTATAATCAATGTCGATCCTTTAAGTAAAATCTTTGGCTTCAACTCTTGCCTTATTTTTTCGAAGTTACCATAGACATCCGTTTTGGTCTTATAGACCCACTTACAATCAATAGGTTTGACTTCTCTTGGCAACTCTAATAAAGCTCAAACTTGATTATCTGTCGTCGATTTTATCTCATCATTCATGGCATCATACTATTTTGTGGAGTCATCTCTACTCATGGCTTGTAAAAATGTTTCAGGATCTTGAATCAATCCAACTAAGCCATCAAACTTTTGAAGAAATACTTTGTAGTTAGCAGAGGTTGCAACTTTCCTCGATCTTTCTTGAGGACCTTCTGGGTTTTGGCAGTCCTACAACTTCTAATTCCTATTTGACAGGTTCCATGAGAACTTACTCCGCTTGGACTAGGTTCTCAAGAACAACCTCTGTTGGTTCATTATGATGAGCAATCTATCAATCTTCAACTATGGGTACAATAATCGGAGCCAGTATTTCTTCAAACACAATTGATAGTGTAGGGACACTCCCATTGAATTTGTCATCCTTAAGGAAACATGCATTTCTCACTTCTACAATCTTAGGAGAGTTGGAAGGACAATATAATCTATAGCCTTTAAACATGTTTGCATACCCAATGAAGAAGTAACTAAGGGGTCGTTTGGTTGCTGTACAAATGATATGCATACATCTATTTGCACATGTGACATGAGCAATTAAATTTTTATGTGTTAAGGTAAAACTTCATTGTGCACTGTTTTATTTACAAATTAGGCAACTGTGTATCTATTTACACACATGACATCTCATTAACCAAATAACCATAAATTGTTTGCATATGTGTTTTCAAAATCACAGGCTAAAAACACAGGAACCAAACAGACTTCCTCTTATGTGGGAGGTACACCTTGACCTCAACTGGACAACCCCATATATGAATATTATATAAACTAGGTTTCCATCCGTTCCATAACGAACATGTTGGGCAATGGGGAGGGAAAGGGGAGGCAACGACAGCTCCGCGGGATCAAAAAAGAAGACGAGGCAAGGGGAAAAGGGGATGGAAAGGTGTCGGTATCGGAGATGGGCGCCGAAGGTATTGGTGTCCGAAGTGGGCAGTGGAGTCGTTGGGCGTTGGGAGTATGCCGGGGCAAGCGTGCATGCGAGGAGGTGATGTGGTAGGGAGGTTCCGAGGGGATGGGGAATGAAAGGAGAATGATATGGTAAGTTGAAAATGAAGAATTGGGTATGAGGTAATGGAGTATTATTTCCATAATACATAAGGGAAATGGTTTCCCATGAAAAAAATGACATACTCATCATTTTTGGGGTGTGAATAATTTTTTCTTAATTTAGCCTGTATAGTACTACACAAACAATAAAACAAAAACTACAATCGAGACGTCCAAAATCGATCAAATCCCTTAGGAACATTAGACTATGTAGATATTTGTTTTTAGGTTCATAGGCAATCCTAAATTAATTTGTCATTTAGGAATTCACTCACCTTAATACATTTAAATCACTTTTCATTATTTGAACATAAAGGAGACATACTCAAGGACATACTATTGAGGTGGGGGTATAGACCGATAAAATTATTAGTGGACGGGTGTATATGTTGACGTGGTGAATATCTCGCTCATAGCCAACCGATGCACCATGTGCGATCCACAAGTGACTCGCATCATCCCTCTAATTCGAGTATTGAAGTTAGAAATTTTGTGCACGAACTTTGCAACCTCGATCGTAGGGATGGTGTGATTCACGGGTGGGACACATGCATCTGTTAGCTATGAGTGAGATGTTCACCACGTCATCTGTTGGATGTGAGCAAGATGTTCGTCTGTTGGCCTATACCTCAGTCCATTATTTTTGACTCAAATGCCCTATTCAAAGACTTTTCTTCTGTTGAATGCAAAGGTCCGGAGCCTCATCCATATCACTTGTTGCCATCGGATCCAGACTTGTTGAAAGTTAAAATAGATGGATCTATTAACAGTTATCTGTCGCCACCGACGTGGTCATTAGAGATGAAACGTGATCACATATCTTCTCTGATGGTGCTATTTTTGATACCTAGATCATCGAAATTGAAGCTCTAGCCATTCTTCAAGGATTTAGAGCTCTTCTCAAACATGATGCTCCCTCTGATATAATGGAGGGAGATAATCATGTTCTTATTTTCCTCCTGTCAAATAGGGATCTGTTCCCACTATGACGGATACATAATATTATATCTGAATACAGAAATCTCTTCCGTGGATTCAATTCGTGCAAGTTATCTCACGTGAAGAGAAATTTTAACGGTTGTATAGATGGTTTGGCCAAGTTAACGACCCGAGAACAAGTCAGTTATTCTTATAATTTTGTTCCTAATTGTATCTCATACCTCGCATTGTCGGAGAATTGCAGGCGATTGATTATCACGATCCTTTCTTACTCCAAGACTAGGGTGCCATGAATAGAACCCACATAGTTCCTACCGAAAAATAGTTTGTACATCCGTTCAACTTGATAATTTCTTGGATTGGTCAGTGCTGGTTGCGTTGACCGGCTAAATGAGATTCACTGTGATGATGTTAGGGCCACATGGCGCTCATCGGCCGGCTACCATCCCAAGTGTGGGTCACTTGGTACCGTAGAAGATTCAAACTCCCTAGAAAATGCTGATTCACGGAGTGCTGGCGGCTGGACGATGCACCCCACGCCACATAGGCGTCGTGTCCTCCTCTATGTCCCGTTGTATGTACAATATTTCCACTGGCAAGCAAAGGAACGGCTGTGATCGAGTAATGCAATTCAGCCTCCCATTTTGTCCTCCTAGACCGGCCCCACCTGATGTGGCATCGGATCCCAGTCGTCCCTTTGTCTGGTAGCCGTGGCTGAGTGACGCTACGTGCAACGGGCGACCGTGATCGGTGTCACGTCAGGGTGGTCATGCTGGGGAGGACAAAGTGGGAGGCTGAAGAGCATTTTACTTCTCAGGTCCAATGGCAGTCAGTGTTTTAAAAACCGGACCGGACCGAACGGTTCAACCAGTTTGGTCCGGAACCAGAACAAGTTTCGGTTCGGTCTTTGAATAAACCGGTTTGTATGTTGACACAGGAATTAAACCTTGCCATTGGGAATTTAGTAAATATATATTCAAAAACATATATTTTCATACAATTCAAACTGTTGAACCACCGGTTTGAACCGATTTGAACCAAACCGGATGCCTTTTCGGTTCGCTTTCGGGTCCGGTTTTGAAAACACTGATGACAGTGTGGCACGATCCAGATGGAAAGCTGGAGAGTTCAGATCGTCTCCAGTCGGTCGGTTCCAGACGATGGGCCCGTGCCCATCAAAGCCGCACGATGACAAGCAACCCGAAAGTAAATCGTACTACAGCCGACTGCATGCGGCTGTGATGAACGATGGGCCCACCGACTGGAGGAGATCCGAACTCAAAGCTGGATGGGTGAATAGCATTGTTGTATCTTTCAGGGAAAATGCTGTACTTCGTGTGCCGGTAGACCCAGCACACGGGGGGAGGGAGGATTAGGTGAAGAGAGTGGGGGCCCCATTATATAAAATATATTAAAAGTTTTGATAAATTCATGTGGGTTTTTTGGATTATGCTCCTCTCCACTGACTTGACTATGGTCTCCTCTATCGGTCGCTAGACGATATGGAGAGTGACATGTGGCGATCCGAAATCCAACGATCGCGATCAATGGCAACGGGATGAACTCAAGGGGGGAAAGCCACTTAGCCACCACCACGGTCGCCATCCACCACCTACCACCGCCGTCTGCCACCATACCCGTTGACTGTAGCACCGGACGTCGCTGCTGCTGATAGTCCCTACCGAGCACCATCTGCCACCGCACCAGAAAGGGTGACGAAGGGTGTCGGCCGGCGAGGCGGCTGCCGTTGGTCGGTGCGGTGATGGTGGTGGCCGGCGGTCGACGGTGGTGAGAAGGTGGCGGCTGCCGGGGTAACCGCATCCCCCTTGGGTTCATCCCATGGCCATAGAACGTGACCGTTGGATTTCAGATTGCCACATGTTGTTCCCCAAAACGTCAACGGCCGATAGGAGAGACGATCATCAGTGGAGAGGAGTCGAATCCGATTTTTTTTGGATCGGCCAGACGATCAAGCTGCTAGAGCATAAGCTTAAAGAAAAAAGAAAAAGAAAACAATAGTCTTAAGAAAAAATTCGCTACACGATGTTCAGATCGGGAGTCGAATATGAACCCTCCGACAAGGGAGAGGGAGCACCACTCGGACAATAGCCCGTTGGTTAAAGTCAAGTGATTATGTACACTATAATGTTGAAATATCTCCCCCCCCCCTCCCCCCCCCCCCCCTCTCAACACCCACTTCAATGGGGGTAATTAAAAAATATTCCCTAAGATCTTAATTTTCAAGTCTTAGAGCAGCTCTAACCCAGTCCGAAGTCCACTCCGATAGTGACAACTGTGGAGCGGGAGAAATGGGACGTGCTTCAACCGACTCCGATCTTTTGCTCCGATATCACAGAGCGGGATTTCGCTCAACAAAAGCATTGAGCAATGGGTTGCTCCGATCCTATGAAGCCCACGTAACATCCGACTGTTGGAGAGATACGTTGGTATACTTGAGTAATTTCATAAATTGTCCAAGGGTGTGTTGGACATTTTAAATAAAATAGATCGTTAAGAGAGGAGTCGGTTGGAGTGTAGCTGAACTTTGGGTTTCTCTTATGCTGACGTGGCATGCTTGGCTACCTACACTTCGGAGTAAAGCTGGGATTCGGTTGGAGATGCTCTTACCCCCTTCTTGACCATAAATCATCACGGCCTTTTGCAATGAAAAAGTGGTTTTCGAGAGGTATTAGGGTTGCAACTCGTGCAGGTTGGAGGTCAACCCAAATCCAACTCGAGTTGTAGAATCTCAACACATAACCCAACTGAATTTGACCTTCAACCCGTGCTACCCAACCCAAGCCCAATTTGAGAAAAAAAATTCAAGCTCGGGTTAAACTCGAGTTGGCACAAGTTTGTTGATCGGGTCGGGTTGCGTGGGTTCGGATAATGATTGTTTTTTATACATGTCCAAAGTTTCAAATTTTAAAGGGCAAAACATTAAAAAAAAAATTTACTTTTATCCTTAGTCATTACCAATAAGGTGTCTCTTACCTCAATTGTGTGATGGTTTGTAGTTCTTTGTGTTTGGAATATCATCCATGCCTTTCTAGGCATAAAATTCATGGGGCCTACAAGGTGCATGTTACACTCAACTTGAGTTTGGGAAGGGTCGGGTTGGCCCAAGAGTTGGGCTCGGGTTAGGTCTTTTTGCCAAGCAACAAAGGGGAATCTATTCAATGAATTGATGGCGGCCCAGGCCCAAATAGGCTCGGATAACAGAAGATTGTCTCTTCCCCGACGCCCCTCTCGATATCCATGGCAGGGCCGCGTCGAAGACCTTACCCGCCACCGGCAACGGTTTAGAAAACTAATGGTGGCCCCTAGGGTTTCTTAGCCATGTCCCTCCCTCCCTCCCTCCCTCCTCGATCCCTTCCCTCCTTCAATGGAATGGATGGGACGTGATCCAGTTACTCCCTCCTCACCAGCTCCTCCGACGAAGCCGCTGTCCGACAAGAACCAGGGCAACCACGGGCCCGCGGATTGGGTCTGCCGCCGCAATCCGGAGGAAGTAGATACGGGGAGAGCTCGCTGTCGGGGGACTACCAACTCCCGGCGACCATGTCGTCGGCAACGGCAACGACGGATCTGGACCCTTTCAACCCGATGGCCGCCGCCGCATCCAGCTAGCGGGTGGAGGTGGCATTCGGTGTTGGATATAATATATAACTTAATTTTCTACTTCTCTTAACAAATAAAACTGGTTGGCCAAGTAGCTAATAAGGTCGATTTTATGGGGCTTCCTTTTTTGGCAAAGGTCAAGGGATCAAATCTTGGCCTCAACCATTCTTTTACTATCTCTCCCTAAGTTTAGTCCCATATCGATAAGGGGAAGAGGCACTAGTTTGTTTATAAGGGTGGTTCATCCTAGAGGATGGTAAAGCTCACATGGGCCTAAGGCCTCACACACCACACACGCGTGCGCCGGGCCGCGCCCGGGCCCGGGTCCGTGGTCCGCGTGGACGCAAATGGGCTTCCGAGCTTCGGGTGAGATATTACTTTGACGCAAATCTGTCTCTCAGTCCTTTTCATTCTTGTAGCTTTCTACTATACCGAAGTTAAGCTCAAGAACACTTAACCCCACCTATTGCTAAGAAATGTATATCAAAATTATCAAACGAGGAAATTATGTAGTTGACAAAAGGTGTATTATGCTAAACATTTCAAACTTTAGGGAGTGATTTGGAACAAGATAAACTACAGGAGGTTTAAATGTTTTTTATCTAAACTTAGGGGAAACAAAGTGTAATTTATCCTTCTAATTTTAATATCGTTTTCGAGGTCGATTTTGATCGGTCAAAAATATGAAATTTGTTGGATTTCAATTAATTTGCTGGTGGAAGTTTTCTTTTTTCCGAGGAAAGATTTTGGTGAAAAATTATCAGATTCCGTATCAAATTTTGATCAATTCCGGTCAACTATCGATCTGTTATAAGAAAATTTTATAATGGATGATAAAAATAGAATTTATCACTGGAAAAGATGAAATTTTTACTAAAAATATAGAATTTTCAGCAAAATTATATGGAAAAAAAAAGATGTGATGTCGGGTTTCGGTCAAAATATTCGTTGTTTTGATCTATATTTCGTGATGTCAGACCAAAATTTACTTCTATCAAATTTTAGATAATTTCTAAGTCTAATCCTTAAAAATTTAAAAGATATATTTCAGTCATTTCGTAGAAAATTTGTTGACTTATGATTCCATGTCATCAACAACATGATGAAACTTTCCAACAAGAAAATAAACACATTGACACTAATTTTGAACCCAGGTGAACCTATCACCTTGTAGATCGCACCAGTGCGGTCCAGCCTGCACCTCGCATAACATTGTCGATTTGGATTATTGTAATATAGTTATCTTACCATTCGTTTATGAACTCTGTCAAATCCCTTTTCGACGGCGCACCAGACCCCACCCCACCCCACAAGATAGAGACTTGGGGATCACCAAGCCATAATCCAGGTGAACTCGTTTGGCCATGTTCTAATTAGGGCTAACTATGATTATATGAATAACATAATTAAATAACTATAAATGGTAATTGTGCATAGTATGTCCAATGCATGCAGGTGGGATGCTCGGTACTGCATGTGGGTGGTGGACTTATTATCACATACTTTTGAATATATTTGTGTATCCTTATTTTCTATAGTTGAGTGAATTGTAGCACTTGCAGTAACGATAGAACCGGGTGGTTTCAACATAGATTCATACTAGTTTGCATACAAACCGGTAGTTATTTTAACTCAGTGTATTTGGGGATGAATGTGGTTACTTTTGAATTGTGATAACCATGTGATTATGGTGCAGTCTAGTTACTATTAAGTAACGAAGACTGACATTTTTCGGTAGAGAGACTGGTTGTGAAAACTTCTCATTTGAGGTCCTCTTCCTAGAGGTAAGACTCACTATCCACGGGCATGGATAGGGGATCCGTGTGCACAGGATGAGAGATGATTCGGGTTATATTAGCGTATCCGAAGAGCTCACATAACAGCTTTTCTTCCTAATTGCCATTGCCATCCAACAAATCCCCAAGCCTACAGTGTTGGGCACATGTCACAAGGTCAAGAGGGGTGGGTGTTCAATTTAGAGAGGCATGAGCTAGGGAGTTGATTTTGACCCACCTTATATTTGGCCCAGACTAAGGAGCATCAAGTGTTGTTATCGTCCACAGCAATGCCAAAGACTTTCCTCCCCATAATAGCTTGGCGTATAGGGCTGAAGGCCCTTATACCAATTCCCCCATCAACCATGAGGGTGCGAATTGTCGTCCCAAAGAAAATACCACATGACTATGGCTGGCAATTTTGGACCCGGCAGACCCGACACGAAGTTAGCAGGTCTGGAACAGGGTTAAACGGGTTCGGGTCGTAAACGGGTCGACACAATATGCAGTTGAGGACCTAGAAAGTCCACTTCCTAGCTAGCCCGAACCAATCAAGGATCATGCACAAAAAGTCCTATGCCATGCGGTCATATGCTTACTCCGTATCAATCTTAATAGCCATGGAGCAATCATTGACATTCTCAGTCTCGATTTGCCTTGCCCTCTCCGTACACCAATGATCCAAAAAATACTCCATCAGGGACTTCTCAATCTCGGATCGATCCTTAAGGTTGTGGACAAGGTCCATGGCACTATTGTTTTTCCATCTCACCTAGGTTGTGCACTTGTGCGGTAAGAGAAGGTTGTGCTTGGATCTCGCCCTTGAGCTAGGGTTGCAACTCGGGTGAGTTGGGGGTCAACCCAACCCCAACCCAAGTACTAAAACCCTCAACCCTAACCCAACCCAAGCCAACCTCCAACCTGAGATCCCAGCCTAAGCCCAACCCAATAAAAAATTTTCATTCTCGGGTTGTGCTAGGGTTAGCCCAAGTTGGTAGGACAGGTCAGGTTGTGCGGGTTCGGATATACTTATTTCCAACTATTGTTTAAAATTTTGACCTTTGAAGATCAAAAACTGAAAAGAACTTATAGTTGCTAACACTACCATACAACTTTTGTTGCATCGTTATTCATGCAATCGGCTAGATCATCAGATAATGTCTTTATTTGATAAGCAAGAAGCAAATAAATATTATAAGACTGGGTGAAACAAATGGATGTGATTGCAACTCCTAAAAACATGAGTACTCTAGATGGTTGTAATTATTATCTGTTATATCACAAAGTCACAAATATATATGAGTACTCAAGTTAGGTTGGTTCGGGTTACCCGACCCCTCAATCCAAACCCGATCCAAATTCAGCTTATGTTGTATTTTTTCATCCCTAACACACGACCCGATCTTCGAATACATCAACGATTCAACCCAAACCCGTCCAAAACCTGGATTGGGCTCGGGTTGGGTCGGGTCGGGTCCAACCAGCCCAAGTTGCAGCCCTACTTGAGTCAGTCGACCCTATCTATTTTGGTTTCTCACGAGGACTCTCGTGTCCCTTCTCCTGTTTCTCTCCCATTGTTTTGGTGCCGATTCCGCGACTGTCACCTCCTCCCTCCCTCTCTCTCTCTCTCTCTCTCTACCGCCCCCCTCTCTCTCTCACTCCAATTCCAACTTCCAGGCAGTCTTCCCTCTCCCATCCTAATAAAGCCCTCAATTCTCCTTCAAATTACACAATATAACCCCCACGTCGTCCACCTTCAAAGGGTCTCGTCTCTCTCTCTCTCTCTCTCTCTCTAAGATTAGGGTTTAGATTTCAGGAGCTCCGATCCTCGAAACTCCTCTATGAAACGCCTTCGATTCCGGTATGCTTCTTCCATTAGAACGCAGTGCGGCATGAATTAGGGTTAGGGCTGCGCGATTTCGCAGGAATTAGGGTTAGGGCCGCGGGATCTCGATGGAAATGGAGAGCTCCCGTAGATCCGCCGTGGACCGCCTGCGGGAGCCGGGCCCGAAGAAGCCCCGGCTGGCGGAGGAGGCGGAGCGGGACCGAGTCTCCAACGGCGTCGCCGCGGTGCCCGATCGATCCCGTCCTTTCCCGAGGGCACCCAGCGGCGGCGGCAGCCAGCCGTTGAACCCCAGGTTCCGGACAGCTGAAAGGGAGAGGGAGAAGGAGGATCCGGCGAGAGGAGGAGCGGCTTACCAGCTGCAGCAACAGGAGCTCGTGGCTCAGTACAAGACGGCACTCGCCGAGCTAACATTCAATTCGAAGCCCATCATCACCAACCTGACGATCATCGCCGGGGAGAATTTGCATGCGGCGAAGGGGATCGCTGCCACCATCTGTGCCAACATCCTTGAGGTGAATTGACTAGTCTCGGTTACTGTAAATTGATGTAGAAAAATAGAAAGATATGGAAGGTTTTTCTTACTTGATATGAAAATAAAGAAGTTATAGTTCATCCTAGGGATGCCTTGGATTGGCTTATGTTGGTTTTGATGTTGGATTCACCGCAAGCATGGTTGATTGGGGTTGTGCATTACATGGAAATATGGTTCATATCAAATGTGAATAAGTGGAAGAGAGTGTATGTTGTGATTCTCTTCTGACGTCCTAGTGATGCAATTGTCTTGAATTTGGATCATCCTGCTTACTGGTCATGTTTGCTTCGAGATGGAATTGAATCGGACTTGAGCTGTTGTTGTATGGTGCTCAGGAAGATTCCATCTTGCTATGATAGGTTGATCCGTTCTCAAATAATCGTGATAAGACGGATTGTGTTGGCTCTCACTAGCAAGGATAAAAAAAAACCGAAATGTGTCACAATGTACCACGAAACATCTCGGAAAATCAGCCCACCGATATGAAATCAGGCCCATAGGTGGGTCTAGGATGCTTGTTTCCCAAATTTTCATGGAATTAGGAAGAAGAAGAAGAAGAGACTTACCCGATAGCGGTCACCTCGCACGCCCCACCGTTGATCACCTCGTATGCCGCCACGGTAACCCCCCCCCCCCCCCCCCAAATCTAATTTATAGGCAACTGGGTTCAGAACCGTTACCCCAAAATCCAAACCCATTTAACCTATAATCCCCACCTACTATCTCAATAGACTGCTAATCTATTTGCCCTATGACGTGAGATCTGTTTGTCGGATTCAGGTGATCTTAGTGTCGTTATGAAGCCCTTGACGAGCCCGATCAACCTACCACATCCTTGTAGCTATTCAGATATCCTTTAGAATCAAATTTGCCAACCAGAAGAGTTCCTTATTTTGACGGATCCCCCTCACCCCTCCTGCATCAATAGTGTGGTGAACCTGACTCGTCAACTTATTTAGCATGTAGTGTAGACCCACTAGCCCATTTCTACGACAACTTGAGATTTACTTGCTCGATTTGGTTGATTATATTATCGTTTCAAAGCCCACAGGAGTCCATCATTCCTACATTATGTCAGATATCTTGTGAAACCACATTTATCTTTATTTTCCCTTTATGTATCTACACAACATACATAGAAAAATATGTCATGTGGAGCTCTGCACACCTACATAGCATAGAAATGTGATTGAGCTTACCAAAGTGCGTATCTATGTTTGAATCATGATTGTCCAGAGTTTTGTTGAAAAACTCCCATCATTTAATCAATATCTCTCAGTTCAATATAACTTCCCACTTTGTCGAAACATTTCCACTCAATATTTCCATATATAGCAATGTCGAAATATTGGTAGAATTTATCATGTTAGCACTCAGGATTTTCGGGGTTTGTGTTGTAGGTTATTTTTTCTACTTTTATTTAATCTCATCATTGGTTCTATAGTCTACATATTCTCTTTCTCGACACTGATACTTATGTCATACGATATCCCCTCCGTGCATTGTGCCAGCCTGCCAGGCATGCTAGAACATGGGGTATTGGTTGATTGTATTAGTCTCTTACTAATAGTAAAGTGGGGGATGCCCTAGTAAATGTTAGGATTGATTATGGTTCAAGAGGGTGCATAACAAGTGGGACAGAAATTTCTTTCTTTTTTCCTTTTGCTTGGAAAAAAATTTGTATACTTTCAGCATATTTTGGAGGCTATCTTGGGCCATTTATTGTTTTAGGATTGAATTTGGTGCTTTCTTTTGTTAGTCTATTCTGCTTATTGCTGTCAGTTTGGCTTTTGTTTAGTGGACTTTCCTAGGTGATACCTAGTGATTTGGGCTTGCAAGAGTGAAAGTAAAATAACCCACCAGGGGATAGGGGAGTTGGCAAAGCAACTGATGATTGGGTGAGGAGATTTTTGGTCCGATTTCTCCGCACCTCGATTTACGTAGGTGTGCGCAGGGTAACCTCCAAGTAGGAAAACTTCCGGATGGGTCGGTGTGCAATCCCGGAGGGACTAGTCCGATCCCGAAGTGGGTCCATTGCTCGAAGTTTTTCGGGACTCTCTGATTTCCAAAAAAAAAAATAGTGAAAGTAAAATAATTTTTTGGGAAAAATATATATTGCAGTCAAATTCTGCACATGGCATCTCTAGGATATAATGGTTTTTGGAGGTATTATATGATCCTTTTTTTAAAATTATGGAGCTATTATAGGATCGAGATCAACAAGTATTCAGTTTTCTAGTTTTTGGTTAGGCGAGAAAGTAGTGTGGATATTTTTTAAGGTTAAAGTGTTAATACTTTGTTTTATTTGAATTCCTGTTGGAATATCTGAGTCAAAATGGAAGCAGTTGATAAAGAATAGAGAATATTGGGTATTAAGAAGTATAGATAGCAGTTGTAGCGAACATTTAATGTAGAGTAGACTATTACTGATTTAGTAGAAGGATATGGAAGCATTAAATTAAGTACTGCAAATTACCACCCGTTGCAGGATTTGCTGCAATAGGAAATAAAAGATTTGGAGGAATTAAAGAGGAAACTTTGATGTTTATTCCACAATATCTGCATATTGTGTTTTGATTCTTTTATTCTACATAGTGTCTTCTATCACCACCATCTATGTTCTTTTGCAATGTGCGGGTGCCTTGGAGGTTTGTTGTTTGGTTGCATTAGGTTGAGCTGCATAATCAATAAGGTTGGTCACCTATTTGCCAACTGGTCTTCTAAGTCTGTTAGTAGGTCCGTCTCTTACCAAGTACCCTTGGTGAGAATTTTGGCGTAATCTTAGAGGGTTGACATCAGGTTGGCACTAGTTGGAAAATGTTTGTCAAATTTTTTTTGCGGGGCCTTCTTAATTAGATTTGTTCAGTGTCCACCATAATCAGTCCCATAATGGGATCTACGATGTTGGACTTCATTGAAAGAACCCCTCCGGGGGCCACTATTGCTTTGGCGTGCCCTAATAGAGTATTACTTTCTTAGCCTATGTTTAGTTGTATGGTGACAATCATGATGAAAATACCTAATTTGCGATGGGAGAAAAGTGAATCCTCGGTAATAAATTTTGTGCCCTCGTTATAACTTTTTTTAAGCCAATAGGTCATAGTTGGAGAGAGGGATTGCGGGAGTGGAATGCCGGTGGTCTCCTCTTGGGATACAAATGTATTGTGACTCGTCACTGCCTTTCTCTTTGTTCCTTCTTTCAGTTAACTTCTCAAAATCTTAAGAGATCTTTGCAAGGCCTGTAATAATATGGCCCATCTTTCTACTTAGTACTTGCCTATCTATTGCCTATGTGGTGCTATAAGTTTAAGTTGTGACATCACACTAATGGTCCGGCAGACTCAATTACAGATCATATAGACATTTTAAAATATATTGCCTATTAACTATTACGTGATAATGATAACCATTGTCCATCCATTGGCTTGTTGTTTTGTCAATTCTTCCAAAGTAAAACTTTTAGTTTTGGCAAATTTTTTTTGTCAAACTAAAATTTCTGTTTGTTATCCCAGTGGGAACTTTACATTCTTGGCTGTTCTGTCAATGTTGTTTTTGGATGTCTTTCATCAAATCTTTCTATTGATTCACAGGTTCCAAGTGAGCAAAAGTTGCCATCACTTTATCTTCTGGATAGTATTGTGAAGAACATCGGAAGAGACTATATTAAATATTTTGCAGCAAAATTACCTGAGGTTGGTTCTTCCATCCAGCTATGGTATTAACAAAATTTGTTGATTGTTATCTTGATAGTTCAGGATATTCTGGAAACCATATCTCTAGTAATATGCTATTAGATTTTTATGCAAATGAAGTGATATGGTTTTTTCAAGATCGTTAAATCTTCAGTTCAATCATTTGTTTCAGAGATAGTTTTGATGCCTTCACATTATTTGGGTGGCTAATTCATCTTTGAATATATCTATCAAGCGCCTTGAAACATATATTTACTTATTGTGTGCTTCCTTTCTGGTTTTAATTGATCCTGTAATTTGCTAGGTGTTCTGCAAGGCTTATAAACAGGTTGATTCTTCTATACATCCTGGTATGAGACATCTTTTTGGAACATGGAAGGGAGTTTTTCCCCCTGCTCCACTTCAAATAATTGAGAAAGAGCTTGGATTCGCACATGTCATCAATGGTTCATCTGGAGCCACAGCTTCGAGGCCTGAATCTCAAAATACGCAACGCCCCCCCCACAGCATTCATGTAAATCCAAAATATTTAGAGGCCAGACAGCGACTTCAGCAGTCAAGCAAGGTGAGCAAACTACCTTGTAATTTCAGATGTACCAATTGCTTCTTTTGTGTTTTAGCGAAATGTCAATTTTATGCTGTGTTGAGTTATTGTGAGTTATGATGCTATAAGCTCAATGATTTTTTTTTTCCCTTTCAACTGGCAAAGAGTGTTGTGGTGCCACTGGTGATATCTCGAAAAGTGTTGAAAGTATTGTTATTATCATCATGTTTTAAATTCTGATTTAAATTTTGATCACTTAGGTTGCCTTGAGTGTCAAACTGTCAATTTGATAGTTGTGAAAAGTCCTATTGTTTCTAGGATGAAGTAGAATATGGCTAATGCTTCCTAATTATGTTTTCCGTTGTTTTCATTATTAGTCGATCTAACTTTCTCAAACTTGTAAATTTTCAATACCAATGTGTCATGTGAGAAAGAGGAAGAAAGACAATCAACAAGCCTTATCCCTCTCCTTGAGGTCACTTTTCTTGTCAAAGACTAGACTGCAAACTTAATAAAATGGAGTTTCCTAAGTAGATGAAGGATCATAGTTAACATTGACAAAGACACCCTTTATAGTAAAAGCTCGCAAAGGATTTCCAATGCCAACACCAGATTCATGGAATAATTTATTTTAGTAATTGTCAGCTTAAAAATGAAAGATGATCAACCAAAATCGATTCATTTTGTATTATCACAGCTTTTCCTTTCTTTACCCCTTATACTTTTGTGTGCTGTCTATTGGTTTATTCAATGAAGGTAAAGGATACAAGCAGTGATGACAATAGTGATGTGGTTACTCCAGTTGACGAATCAGAGAGGTTTGACAGAACAGCTCTTGTTGGGAGTACACGCCAATGGGCAGATCTGCCAATCAAGATGCCAGTATGTAGTCTCTTGACTCTCTTCCCTGCTTTGGTTATTTTGTTTTTTATATAGTGTCGATTGAAGAAATCTCTCCTAGCATTCACTTTCGAATTGTTTCATGGTTATTAAGAGATGTTGTATTTACTATATCCTGTGATATTTGTTTGGTTTAAATTTGCAGAATATTCAACGTCCTCAAAGGGAACAGTTGAACGATCCTATTCATGAAAAGAAAGGATACAGAGATGTAAGAGATCAAGAGTTTCCTTCTGGTCTTCCGCGGCCATCAGATCTGGGAGCCGAAAGGATCAGTGAGAAGGTTAAAGAGCGAGATGGACCTGACAAACCATTATACGGGGTTGCAGGCACCACTTCTGAGGCATCAACTAGCAGAAGGAATGATTTTGACATTAACCCTGCTTATGGAAATTACCGGGCACCCGGATCTGGACAAATGGATCGTCAGCTACCCTCAGTCCACATGAACAATACAAATAAAAACAGCCGACCAACACCTAAAAACTGGAAGAATTCCGAGGAGGAGGAATATATTTGGGATGAAAGGAAATCCAGATTGACAGATTATGGAGGGACCAACAGTTCAATAAAAGGTGGTTGGAATAACGAGGATGCAGATAAGCCTGCTAGCTCGCAAAGAGGCAAATGGATGCCTGAACATCTAGATTCCCAGTGGAATAAATTTGATGCCTTTTCCCAAATCCGGAAGACACCAGGAGGGGAAGGCAGAGTTCCTCCATTTATGGTATTGCCCTCTTTATCGTTTTCAATCACATCTTATTTCGATGCAGAACTTAATAGCACTTTCTTGTGTTTTGAATGGGGGGTGTGTATTTCGTACATAAGCTTTCCATGCATTCAAGTGGTCCTATGTGTCAAGCTTGCAATTTGGAAATGTTTGGTTCATTTCTTTTCTTCGGCTTGAATTTGTGCCCTCGGAGATTATTGCCATTCCTTGTATCAAATCTTTTCTCCTACCCTCTTTATCTACTCTTAGGGGAACCTTGGAGGGATTGCTCCCTTGTTGCTTGAGCTTAAATTCCATAAGGTAGGTTTCCTACCCGCCAACCAGTCCTAGGTTTCTTGGTGGGCCTTCTCTTGCCAATGTGGTCGGAAATTTTTTTTCAGTCTTTTTTGTTGGACCTTCTTTATGAGAGTTGTGATCCATAGTCGACCTCATCATTAATGGGAGTATGCTTGGATGATAATTACCTCGGGGTATATATATATATATATATATATATATATATATATATATATATATATATATATATATATATGAAAATGGGTTCCTATGACAAGTCATAGGGAGTACCCTATGACATATAGTCACTTCGCGACACATGGCATTTTGAATGTGCTGAATTTTTATAAGGATAATCAGTCGACCTTAAATAAAAGATCCAAAAAAAATCTGCACATTCTAAAACTTCTAGGGATGTCAAATATGTTTTGCAATTTGACGATTAACATGGATGGCCGATATAGCTTCTATCATTTGATAGCCCTTAGAAGTTTTAGGATGTGTTGATTTTTTGTGAATGTTCTATCTAAGGTAATGTGATCATCCTCATAAAAAATTAGCACATTCTAAAAGTTTAAGTGTCATTAATCCACAATATATCATAGGGTAGTCTCTTCGACGTTGTCATGCAAACCCAGCCCATATATATATATATATATATATATATATATATATATATATATATATATATGGGGGGGGATGCTTAGGTGCGGTCTGCGGTCCGTGACCCGCAGCTCTCCAATGCACCACTCCGTGCATCGGACGGCTGCGGACCGCACCTAAGCATTCCCCTATATATATATATATATATATATATATATATATATATATATATATATATAAACAACGGAAACAAATCTAGAATTTTTGGAAAAGAAATGTGAAACGTAAAACGTTTTATTTTCACATGCAATTACCATTATGTATAATGCAGATAAAATTTCCAATGTTCAACTGGTTGGACATATTATGGTTGGTTACTGCTAATTTCTGCTTACATTCTCCTCATGCAGGACACTGAAGAGCATCTTCCACAACCTCGTGGTCAACAGGATAGTGACTTGAGAACAAACGCAGAGACCTCTTCCGATCCATTTTCTTTAGGACGAGCTACATCTGGGCGGCATACATCATTAGTTTGGCCCCCACGTGAACCACCACCCTTAGTAGTTGGTTTGGATCATATAAGCTCAAGAATTTCAGGTCAATCAGACGGCCAGGACATGTCTCATAGCCGTGGATTTTCTACCAGTTCATCTTTAGCCAGGCCTGGGCTCCTATCCCAAACTCTGCCCTCGAGCGTCGGCCCTTTAATTGGGTCAGTTGGAATGTTTGGGCAGCAAAGACAGCAACCCTTGCAGCCTCCATCACCGTCTGCCCAGTCACCTCCGTCTCATGAGCGCACTCAACATCAGAAGTCTCGCAACTCAATTGACCACGATCATCTCCAGTCTCACTCTTTCTCTCAGATGGGTCAGAAACCAATGCAACTTCCAGGACAGTTCAATCGCATGTCACATGCCCCCGTCACCCAAGATTCTTTCGCCTTTTTGGGTCAAAACCACATTCAGCAGCCTCACACTTCAATGAATTCTCAACATGCTCAACCTCCACAACATCCACCAGCTTCTGCAGCATCTCTTACTCAGATGAGGCATCATCTTCCCTTCTTGCGGCCATCTCCGTCGGATATAGCACAACAGCAGGCACAAGCAAAGCCGCCGCCATCTATACAGCCCGAAAAACCACCTCTATCTATTGGGAATCATGAGACGCAAGCCTTTCGTGGAACGAGCCAGTCAAACAATCCTGCGGATGTCTCAGGGCCATCGAGCACCCATAACTTATTGGCTGCCATCATGAAGAGTGGACTCATTCCAAACAACTCAGCGAGCAGTTTCCAGAGCCTGAATATGCTACCTCCATTACCAAGTGGTCCGCCTCCTATCCAAGCATTGACGTCATCTGCGGCTTCGGTTGCGCCCTCTCCATTAGGGTTTCCAACGTCCCAAGGTAACACACCAGCTCTTGTACCACCCCCTATGAGAGCCGTGTTGCCTCCTCCCCTGCCGCCTGGCCCTCCCCCTGCCTCATCCCTTCTGGCAACAACCTCTCAATTCTCCAATCCATCTAATCCATCTAGCGCCGCACCAAATCCACTTTCGGGTCTTTTAAGTTCATTACTTGCGAAGGGTATAATATCTAAACCGGCAACAGAGTTACCAGCTGCAGATCCGGCACCGAGCAAACTTCCCGATCAGAACAGTATTGCAAGCAGTATCGCGGCATTAACTCCTTCAAACCCTGCAACCACCACCATTCCTACGCCTCCAGTGAAAGAGGTTAGAATCTCGGAACCATCCCCTCCGATAGGTGCTTCCTTGCTGCAATCTACTGCCAGTGAATCGGAGAACCTCTTGGGCTTCGACTTCAAACCAGAAATCATACGAGAATTTCATCCTTCGGTTATTTGTAGCCTCTTTGATGATCTAAAGCACCAATGCAACATATGTGGTCTAAGATTCAGACTTCAGGAGCAGCTTCCCCATCACTTGGATTGGCATGCCTTGAAAAATTCTGAAGCAAGTAGATTTGATAGGGCTTCTCGGAAGTGGTACACAGATAAGAGCAATTGGATTGCAGGAAGTGTGGGGCCATTGTCTGGTCCCGTGGCTACTGCATTTCATGAAAAGGTAGCACCAGATGGAGAGAAGTGTGAACCGATGGTTCCTGCGGATGAAAGCCAGAGCATATGTGCATTATGTGGGGAGCCATTTGAAGACTTCTACTCGGATGAAAGGGATGAATGGATGTACAAAGGGACGGTGTATTTGAATTCAGCATATAGGCAAGGTGATATGGGGAGCCCAGATGAGAGCATGGGAGAGGGTCTCATTGTGCATACCAAGTGTGTATCGAGTTCAGATGATGACATGGAAGTGGCTGGTCATGATAAAGCGGTACATCCTTAAACGACAGCTTTTGAGTTTTGGATTCTCTTGTTTTATTTGGTCATTTTCTTTTGTTTACCCTCATCCAAGTATCGATGTTTAACTTCATTGTATTAAGATCCTTAATTATTATTCTGCAATCTGCATTTTGTTGCGCAAGTCTAATTAGGGTAAAGTGGAGTTTGCTTTGCTAATTTGATATTATGTATTTTCGATTGTTCTTGACTATATGTATTTCTTTAGCCCCTTTATCAAAGTTACCAAGTCGGAATTCAAGGAAAAATCGGCTAGGTGAGAGGTCGGAAAAAACAGGAAAAAGTTGGATAAAAGTTATATTTATATATATGAAGATGTTCCAACAATTTTTTTGAGCAGTATACGATGGGATTGAAACACTTAAATCAGTATTTCCGATTGTACTCATCTTCTCCATATAGGCTTAAATTCCACCTCATCACACTTTTCGTCTGTCTCCTCATCCAATACAAAATTTTCTTCATGAAGTTCTCTAACTTCACTAGATGAAGAGCTACCACCAACGTTTCCAGAACTTCTTCTAGGCACTAGAACACTATCCGCTTCATGCCTTCTCAACCATTCACCAAGTAAGTCCCGAACTGGAGTCGACCTCTGTATAATCACCACCATCAACAATTCACAATTGATCCATACTAGCTTTAGTCGCTAGTAATACATTTACTCCTCACCTATGCAGTCAAAGTCGGTAGTCGGCCCTAGTCGGCCTAGGGCCGACTAGGACTAGTCGGGACTAGTCGGGACTAATTCGGGACTAGTAGGCCAAAACTTATTCTAACCCCCCCCCCCCCCTCCCTAAACATATATGATAATAATACATACCTTCACACTTCACAACATGGATATAAATACATAAGTAACAGTCTAACAGAACACAGTTGTATTGGCTTCATGCCCATGCCAAAAGACTCAGAACTAAGAATTCATCACAATGTTTGTTTGATGATGTTTAATCAGTGAACAACCCCAATTTTGATTATAGGGTTATATGAATATCAACAAATAAACTAATTATTTGTCTATGTTTTTATCGGAGATTCTCAGGTGCTCAACAGATGATTACAGGGAAGAGCCATAGTTGTGAGTCTTGCTACTCAAGACTTTGAGCCAATGTAAAAAAATCCAAACAAAATTGCTTGCAAAGACTCCTTTCAAAAAAAATTTTGCTTGCAAAATGCTGCCTGGGGACTAGTCGGCAGTCGTTAGTCGGGGACTAGTCGGGTCTAGTCGGGGACTAGTCGGGCTACCGCCCAGCAATGAAAAAATCAAAATAAATCGGTCGGCAAAATGCCGCCCAGCGACTAGTCGGGGACTAGTCCCGACTTTGATAGCATAGCTCCTCACTCCTTCACCCTTTTCTTCTGATTGATGATCTTGGTATTGAATTGGACATAGGCTAGGTTAAAATAACAGAAATCCCAGCCCGCCTGGACCGCCTAGACCCGCATGGTCCCACCTAGGGGCCTAGGCTGTTTTTTTGCACTGCCTAAGGGATAGGCTAGGCGGTTGTGGACCTTCTAGCGCCTAGGTGGCCGCTTGGGCCGTTTTTTAGAACACTGTTTCATAGTTTGATCCCCTGTGCAATGTCTAGTTTAATTTTTTTTCTTTTATTAATTTCATTGAAAGGGCTGAATGAGGGAGAGGGTTCATCGTTATAGTAGGTGCATGATCATGGCTAAGATGTGTTAGTTGTTCGAAGACAACCACGCATCGGGCAGTTATTTCTGGAGCTTTAGAGATCATTTTGAGTTTAGAAAATTTTTTTTTTTCACGTAGGAATAATCAGTATCTGGATTTTTTTCCTTCTTCATGATCCATCATTCTGTCTTCATATGTCTTGTAGTGCTGCTGATATTCCAAAGAGAGGGAGACCATTCTTTATGCTGCAAGTCGAGGCGGTTCGATGCACCTATGACCCCGGGTTGAGGTTTGCTCACAGCATGCCACCACAGTTGCATCGCTTTTGAGAATACAAGAAAATGCGAAGCCGAAATCTCCCATATGTTCCCTTCCACCATATATTTTTGAAAGAAATAGATGAAGCAAAAATAGGATCTTATCTTTGTTCTCCAACTTGTCTAATGATGTTTGCTTGTGTTATTACTTCTGTCTCCCCCCACCCCCCAGTTCCGTGATGAGGTGAGGATTGTGCTTTGAATTCCAGCAGCAATCAAGGTGGGAAACAAACCGAGAAAGAGCGCATCAAGGTAGGAATTGATCTAAGCTTTTGCCTGCTGGGGTTTGATGGTCTGTGATTATTGTGTTTGGTGTTCCATGGCAAAAACCGGTCTCGAGGATTGTATTACTATTTGTAGAAGTAGCAACAACTCAGCAGAAGGAACTCTGCTCTTGTTCTTCTTTGAACTGTTTAAACTCAATTCTGTGAGTGAGGGGAAGGGATGCACTCTCCCATATTTACATTGGTAACACTGTACTCTCATCACTGGTGGATATCCATTCTCTTTGGAACTGTTGATGGCTGTTAGAATCTTTTTTTTTTCCTTCTTTACCCATCTCTATTTTGTTCTGTTTCTGCATACCTGTCTGTGATTGTGTTTTGATTTGGTTTAGTTTGCTGTTTCGAATGGATCAATCGGTGTTTCAAGTCATATCTTTGATGCAAAGGGGCAATGGCCGTGCAACGCCTCTGCGTTTGTGTGGCGGCTCTTCCTCGGTAAGGCCGATGCCTCTGTTGCCAGCAACCCCTACAGCATGATGTACTATGTTTGCCTTCAGACTTTGATGCCTTGGTCCTGCTTGTGTGTGCAAGGTGTCTTGCGGTTTGACTCCTCTTCGATAATGGCTCTCTGCTATCCAGTAGTATTGGCAAGACTGATGGCATCACAGCCGTTCGTTGGCAGGCTTGTATGACAGGTAAATGCACACCACACCGAATGGCTGTACTGTTGTCTGCGCGAGCCGCCAATGGATAGGAGTTGAGACCTAATGTGCCACACCCTCATGTTCACATTTCACATTTGCCTAGTCATCTACAGGAGAAGCATACAAAATCTGGGCTCGACTTGGCTCCCGTAACGAAAATGTCCAGTAGCATGTCGGGAGTGCCCAAGGCCGTGTGATTAGGGGTGGGTCTGACATGAACCCGACCCGCGCAATCCGAACAATGGGTAAACATGGGCAAAACTGGTTGAAAACTTGGACGTGTTTGGACAAAGAAAGATCAATCCGATTTTAATTTGGATGGATTTGGGCACCGATCTTCCCTACCCGAGGAACCCGAAGAAGTGACACTAAGGTTGAATGCTTTGGTAGTATTTTTTTTTATGAAAATCAAACTCGTTCAATGTTGAATACTAAGAATTCGTCTGAACTATGTGAGGATATGGGTTGGACTTCATGTTTCGTTATGCAAATCAAAGATTTTTTTTTTATTCAATTCAAAAATATGTTGGGTTTTTTTTTCCATCTATTTACGTGCACAAGCATTTCTAATTGGGCAACCCGCCCAACCTGTCCATTATTTTGTAAATTGGGCAACCCGAACAGCTAGAATGACCAAGCAAATGTTGGATGTCCTCGGGTTCCACGAGCAAAACGGGTTAAGGTTAGTGTAAGTCGGATTGGGCATGGGCAGACCCTTCTGCCCAACCCGCCCAAACCCCTATGGTGATGCGGAAGCTACGGCCACGATTCGTTAGTGGAGCAGAGTCCACAAAATCTGGGTTGCCTAATCAGGAATATACCTACATGGAGCCTTGGGGGCCATGGCCTCCAAAACTTCTATATTTTTTAATTAAAGTAATTTTTTAAAAAAAATTGAATAAAAAAATGTGAGCGGCTAGTGTGCTACCTCAACCGAGCAATGCCGATGTGGCCATCCTGATTTCCTTCGAGATCGGGCCATCCTGATGTGGCAATGATCAGAGCCATCCGTTGCAGCCAGCCCGAACCACACTCGACTCTGAAAAAAAACATTGGGAGTGCATTAATAATGAGATATTATGGAGTACACAATATCGCTCCAGTCGATCCAAAATTTTAGCATTCAACATGTCTATCAAGATGCTAGTCAGGTGGCGCACCTCTTGGCGAAACTTTTTTCTATCCGATCCTTTACCTGACCCTATTATTGATTCTATCTCCTCGAATTGTTCTATTGTTCCTATGTATGAGGAAGAGTCTTTCTCCAATCCTTTAAAGGGTTAATCGGTGATCAATCCCTGACAAAACAAATCTCTAACACACAGGATAGCAAGAAATTGATGTTAACGCGAGGTCCAGGTTCGAGAGGCTCTTTCCACATTCCGTATGAGAGGGGGGTCGTTGGAGTCTATCCGGCCAGCCCTAACTTTGTGGCACTTTGCACGAGAGGGTTCCCTAGCTCGGAGTTTGTCCAGACCAAGCATCGGTGGTCCCGTGCACCCCGCGAGAGGGGGGTCTTCAGAGTCTGTCCAGTCTTAGTCTCGTGGCGCTTTGCGCACAAGAAAGAATCCCTACGACGAAAGTGCTCTTGTGCATCGTGGTTGTTGCTTCCGCATTGCTTGCGCTGGTCGTTACCGACGTGTAGGTTTTGATGTTGAAGAAGAGTCAAATCCAAAGAGAGAGAGAGAGAGAGAGAGAGAGAGAGAGAGAGAGAGAGAGAGAGAGAGAGAGAGAGAGAGAGAGATGGTTTTTCTAAAAGATGGATCTCTAAATTTACTGTTCATCCACTATTCAGTTTCTTAAAGCCAAAGATTTTGTCATATGTTGCTTTTTAAATCCTCATAAAGTATAGGTAGACAATAAAACAAAATAAAAGGATAAAGAGAGGACAATAAGAGATCATGGTTGGAGTTGTATGGTCTCTCATATCTCTAAATTAAAGAGTTAACCAATTCTAGATCTCCAAATTTAGAGCACTCGGTTGGAGTTGCTCTTAGAAAAGACATGCTGTCAAGATCTAGGTCCAATAAAAGGTGATCCTACATATGGACGAACGACTGTGTTGTCGCTGAAGATTTGGAGTAGTTTTTTTTTTTTTGACACTAGAGACTAGGACTGCAAACGAGACGAGACGAGCTTTGGTCTGTTTGAGCCTGGTTTATTTAAAAGCTTGGTTGTTCAAACTTGGGCTTAGCTTGATTAGTAATATAGCTGAGCTGAGCCGTGCTTTGATCTGTTTGAGTTTGATTTGTTTAAGAGCTTAGTTGTTCAAACTTGGGCTTAGCTTGATTAGTAATCTAGCTGAGTTGAGACGAACTGAGCTTTTGTTTTTTTAAGCTATACTTGTTTAATAAACGAGCCTACTCGAACAATCTCTTATCGAGCTTCGTCTTCATGACCTCTATCTTTAAGTCAAATATAGGACTATACATGCTTGGGTCTCGCTTGGGTTTTACACTAGGCTTAATAATACGTTAAAACAGTAGCCTCAAACAACTCGATGCCACATGTCATCCTTCTCTAGGTGTCACGTGGCAACGCCCAGAGACGGTTCCTCTCTTTCTCTCTATGTGTGCGCGTGCTAAGGTTGGCAATTTCGAACCCGACACGGCAGTCCCGACACGAAGTTAGCTGGTCTGAGTGAGGGCTAAATGGGTCGGCACGATAGACCTGTTTAATAAATGGGTCGGGTCAGGGTTTAGGGTCTGGACACGGTAGACCCATTTAAAATTCACCAGGTCGGGTCTATCCGCAATCCGATACTATAATGTATATAGTATCAGCAGGTCTATCGGGTAATGTCGGGTTGAGTCGGATCGGGTCAACTGAATAAACCCGTGTGGTAAACGGGTCTTATCGGGTCTACCCGTTTATAAACGGATCGGGTACGGGTTTAGAATCTAGACACAATTAGATAAACCGGTCAGGTCAGGGTCTGGGTCTAGGGGTTTTGGACACGACCCGAAACTAGAGACGACACAAACCCGACCTGACACGACCCGTTGCCACCCCTATTGCGCGCGTGCGGTGTTTGATTTTTGGATTATTTTGACTTTGTCACCCAAACTTTGCCTTGAATTAGACTTTACTCCCGAAACTAACTGTTACGTCAGCTCACCATCTAAGAGAAAGGGTGAGCTGACGGAAATGAAATAAAGTTTTGGGAGGTGAGCTGACTGAACAGTTAGTTTTGGGGTGTAAAGTCTAATTAATTAATTAATGAAAACATATAGGGGGTAAAGTCTAATTCAAGGTAAAGTTTGGGGGCCAAAGTCAAAATAACTTGGGTTGAGACCTGTCCAAACAGCTTGTTTGCTCATAAAACATACACAAGTCCTGGATGAGTCACATCAGATCAGAGCCACATGTTTATGCATCGGACGGCTGAGTAGAGCCCTCCCTGCAAGTACAGTATAAAAGACTATTTAATACCAAACTTAAGTAAACTCTGGCTAATTGCAGAGTAGCAGCAGTAGGCAAGGCAATCAATAATTTATAATAATATTTACATCACTAATGACGGTGGATGGTGATAATTAACACAGGCCGTGCTGATTACGATATACAGACAGACCGCTTTGACCCATTTCAGTCATTGCGTCGTTGCAGCGACAAATCCATCTTGAAAGCAAAATGATGTTATAAAATACATAAAAATGGAAAATAAAATTTTTAAAAACAGGCCCAGCGGAGGGTTTCAGCCTTTCAGGGGAGGAAGGAGGAAGGGAAGGAATCGGAACCCTAACCCTAACCCTAGAAATGGATCAATCGCGGGGAGGATGAAGAGGTGGGGGTGAGGGGGTGGGGGTGTGATCGTGATTCCATGGGGTCATGTCCATGGGGTAGCTGCCGAGGACGCGGAGGAAGGAGGTGAACTCCTGGATCTCGGCGAGGGCGTTCTGTGCCCGCACCTCCGCCATCGACGCCTCGAAGTCGATGTAGAACATGTACTCGAACCGCTTCGCCGTCCCCGCGTCGGCGTCGTCCACCACCCGGATCGGCCGGTTGCGGTGCGGCCGGCTCTCGATCTTCGTGAGGCTGATGTCGCGGAAGGCGAACGCCGACAGCACCTTGAACAGCACCGACGTCCCCTCCCGGTCGTGCGCGAACACGATGCTCGTCTTGAACGGCCGGTCCGTCCGCGGGATCACCGGCTCCCGCGCCAGCATCACGAACCTCGTCACGTTCCCGGCGTCGTCCTGGATCCCGTCCGCCAGCACCTGCAGCCCGTACAGCTCCGCCGCGCGCGCCGACGCGATCGCCGCCGTGTCCCGCAGCCCCTTCGCCGCCACGTACTCCGCCGCCCCCGCCGTGTCGTCGACCGCCTCCCGCGCCACGTTCAGCCCCAGCGACGTCAGGGTGAGCTCGCACTGCGCCAGGGCCTGCGGGTGGCTGATCACCCGGGTCAGGTACTCGCTGCGGACCCCCGGGAGGGCCAGGAGGCAGTGGTGGACCGGGAGCTGCACCTCGCCGACGATGTGGAGGCCGTGCCGGAGGAGGAGGTCGTAGTTCCGGTGGATGCTCCCGCCGAGGGAGTTCTCCACGGGGAGGACGGCGCGGTCGGCGATCCAGAGCTCCACCGCCTGGAACGCCACCTCGAACTGGTCGCAGGGGATGGCCTCGCAGTTCGGGTACGCCTTCCCCGCCGCCGCCTCGCTGTACGCCCCGGGGACGCCCTGGTACGCCACGCGGAGCAGCGACCCGTGCATCGGCGCCGGGGAGAGGTCCGCGATGGTGAGCGGCCGCGGGAGGTTGGTGCTGACCGGTACAAGGTCCAGGTCCGCGATGGTGTGACCGTTCACGGTGGAGTTGGAGGGAGGCCCTCCGCCGCCGTCCTGCTGCTGCGAGCCGACGGCCTTGCTGGAGAGGATGGCGCAGGCGGCCTGCCAGTCGGCGCGGCTGGATCCGACGGCGCCGGGTACGAAGTACGATGAGTCGGGCCGGTAGACGGACACGACCGGTCGAAGGGCCAACCGGCTCGTCCGGATGTAGAGGAGGTGTGGCCGGGTCTTGGTGGTGAGGCCGGGGTTCTGGCGGGCTGGGCCTCGAGTATTGGACGGAGGGGACATAATCAACGACGCCATGGGATGGGAGGTACGATTCCTTCCTATTGTCACCAATCTATCTGACCATACATATGGGACTCAGAGAGAGACACAGGCTGGAAGATGAACTCCTCAAGCCTGAGAAAGAAAGGGGGGTGGGGGTCGGGAGGGTGGGGATTTTATTTGGGTTCGGGTGGTGGTTGGTGGGTTGGTTTGGGTCAAAAATCTCACACCTACCACCAAAAATGCCATCACCCACCATTTCTCCTTTGCTTACCTCCCTCCTCTTACTTCCCTTGTCTTCCACCGGGGTAGGGGGGGGGTGGATTGATTCCCCCTTGCTTCTCGATTCCCACCTCTCCTTTCCCATTGTGTAATGTGTACTGTTTTATGAGCAGTAACTTGGATGGGAAGTAGGGGGGTGGCAATGGAGCTGCACCCGAAAACCCGACCCGAAAGCTTTGGGTATGGGTATAGATTTTGTATCCCAAACATGATTTGGATAGGGTAGGGTAATATATTCTACCCTAACAACTTTCGGGTATGGGATGGGTACCCCAATATGCATACCCCGAACCCTGAACTCATACCTTAATCTAAATCATATTCAATCTTTTAAGAAACCACGACTCATACCTTAATCTAAATCCTATTCAATCTTTTAAGAAACCACGAGAGATTAAAATTTTAATATAATACATTAATTTTTTCCTTGAGCGGTTGCATGTGGCGGAGAAAAAAGAGAAAATCTTATCTCATTCATACCCGAAACCGATACAAAACCGAAGCCTAAATGGGTGTGGACCTTGTCGTACCCTAATGGTATTCGGGTAAGGGCAGGGGTAGGGTCTGACCCGAACCCGGTCCATTGCCACCCCTAATGGGAAGGCCCTACCGCATAACCGACCATTATGTGGTGCACCGTGATAAGCCTCCACATACTGCTATGCGGTAAGGTCTCTCCATCGAAGTTACTCACCAAAGGGGGGGGGGGGGGGTTGGCAAGCGTAGTGAAGATGGGCGCGTTTGCTACATCTGATTGACAACTTGATGTGGCACAATCACAGCTGTTCGTTGCACACAGACGACCGATGAATTCACACTCAACCCCCAAGTGCCAGGGAAGATTTTCAGCACATCCTACATACCCATACAATATTGGGGCCCACTACCCCCTAGCCAATCAGCATGCTCTGAGTGTTTGAGGGCCACTAACCCCATGTGTTGGGGTCTGCTACCTCATGTCTCTTGAATTGCAATGGACCCCATGGTTGTATGGTCAGCAGGATGTGATGAAAATTTACCACAAGTGCCGCATCAAGCTGGCAACTAAAAGTTGGCTATATAGTTAGTTACTCGTGTTCAAACCCGCATCGCTCCAAAATTAACTACCACCAAACATTTATTTTTTGTTAGAAGCCAAGGGGGTTCTATTCATGGTGCCACAGACACAAATCAGGAAAAGCAATACAATTTTGGTCTCCTAGGTTTACATGAGAGGAAGACTCTTCCTCAACAATAGCAGTAGATAAGTCCTCAAGCAAGACTAAGGTGATAACATCATGGCGCTTATTTAACAAGAATGATGTGACTCTATCACAGCCGTCCATTGCGCACCCCCCCCCCCCCCCCTCCCTCCCCAAATCAATCCTCGATTAGCAAGCAAAGAGCAAAGGGACGCTATGATTGTATGCCACATCATTCTAATTTAACATTCGGGTTGAATAGCCTCGCGTAAAGATCTTCATAGAGAATTTTTGAATCAAACTGTTATTTTCTTTTTTTGTGGTATTTATATTTTTTTGTAAAATTTTGGAATTAAGTGTATACTTCTCTAAAGTTTAATATTTCGGTTCTAGGATTCTCACCCACAAACAAGGCAAGAGACATAACGCCTGTCGTCCTTGAGGAAAAGTTTGCTCCACAATATCCATACCGAGGGTTGAGTAGAGGAATTGTACCAGCAGGCCAAGGGCCCCTGGGTACGACGGTCGACGGAGCCTCATAGACATAGACCCAGACCCAGACGAACGTGGGATTCTTTGATGTGAAATAGTCACGTGGAAAAGGGTTGGACCATAACCAATAATTGGGTTCCACAATTCCATGGGAAGAGCTATTATTAATGGACCTAATGAGAAGGCCCTAGTTGGAGGGAATATGTCATGTGATGGAAAGCTTGGTATCCGGATTTTTTTTAAAATTTTTTTAATATCCAAAGTACCCTCAGTCCTAACCTTTAGTGTCACTCCAGTCAACCCTTCCCGGTCTCTCCGGCCTTTGTTTGATTCCTTGCCTAGCCTCCTCTGCCACCTTCTGCCCTCTTTCTCCTCCTCCTCCTTCTTCATCTTCTTCACGTTGAAATCTTAAGCCGAAACACGTCAACGGTTGCCCGCCGATATCGACAAGGTAATGTCGGTGTCTGCGCCATCAACATTGTCGGCGGGCGGCCGTCGACACATAATTAGGGTTTTAGAGCAGAAAGGAGGAAGAGGAAGAAAAAGGATGAAGGATGAAGGACAAAGAGAAGGAAGTAGGATCAAGGGGTGACAACGGAATTGGCAGTGGTAGATGACAACGGGAGATGAGCCAGCATCAGGGGCTTGGAAGACGGAGTTAAGGGATGGGGGTATTTACGGATTATAATTAAGCGGTGCCAATACAAAATAAAAAAAAAATCATTTGTCGAACAAAATTATTTGCTAAAGTTAAATCGGTGGGTGCAGATAGAACGCTATGCATGTCAGGATGCATTACTTGAGTATCGGAAGCTATCTTTTTTTTAATCATATACAAAACGTCGGATAGAGAAGTGTTTTGAGAAATAGGAAGATTGCCTTCAACAAGAGAAACATATAGGACAAGCTAAGAAAATTGTAGAGAAGAAAAAAGAGTATTTCAGCAAGTCCTTCAAAACGAAAAATCTTTTTTTTTGCTAGTTAAAACAAAAAATCTTGTGATGCAAAATATTTGAGAATGATTTTGTTCATGGAACATCACCCTCTCTCTCATTGGTCCATTTCAAGGGCATGTATGTCATTTTGTGCTATTCATCATCGTGAAATGATCAAAAGCCTTGGAAATGGACCAATGAGAGAGGGTGATGCTCAAACCTCTTTTAAGGAGTGGAACAAAATCATTCTCAAAATATTTAGAATTCCACCCCTCTTTTTTCCATACCATCTCTTGTGTTTTTTTGTGGCCACCCATGAGAGAATGTCAATCATCTTTTTCTCAATTGTCCCTTCTCCAATAGCATTTGGCGCCCGATCAATAACAAGTTCTCCATTAGGGGTAGACCAGCGACTATGAGATCGCAAAGACTTAATGGAGGAGGAGACTGATCCCAAGGGCTTGGCGAAAGTCTTGGGATATTATTGTCACCGCGGTACGTTGGTCAATCTAGAAGGAGCGTAACCAATGGATCTTCATTGGATCCCAAAGCCAACCAGAATTAGTTCTTTACAGAATCGACGTTTGCTTGGAAACCTGGAAGGTGGCTCTTCAAGGAGATGAGAAAGCACATTTTGATTCTCTTGGCTCTTCAAGGAGATGGAAGGGGTCCCATGGCTCTTCGAGGAGATTATGGTGTCTTTTTTTTAGCTGGACCAGCCAGGTCACAGGACAGGGCGCTAGAGCAAGGGCTCAAAGAGGTCTGGAGATCGTCAAAACAGGGTTTGGGATGGAGAAGCTGCTTTTGATCAATTCCATAATCCTGTGAACATGACATCAACGGCCAGTATTCGCATGCGCAAACAAGGCACAAAGGCCTTGAGGGAAATTTTGCTACATGGTGTCCATACTGGGAGCCGAACAGGGAACCTTTCTAACATGGGAGAGAGGAAGTATCATCAGGCCAAGAGCCCGTTGTTAGATATATGGTGTTGCCTACGAGTGTTCATTGGTTCGGCTTGATCCGGTAAACTGAACCAAACCAGTCTAATTGGTTTGGGATTTTTAAATATTTGGTTCGGTTCATTTCCAAAAAAAAAAAAAAACTGATCAGGTCGGTTTGGTACTAGATCCTAATTTTTGTGACTCAAGCAATTAACTCAAACCAATTAGACATATGTGTGCGTTGAACAGTTGTCATTAGATCTTTTTGTTTTGTCGGATTACATTAAGCTTCATGGATTGTTGATGTCGTATGAAGTTGTTTGTTTCTTTATCTGACATGACCGTCATTTAGTTATTTGTATGTTCAAGTAGGTTGCAGCTACTTATATTACCTATTTTGTATTTCTATTCCTGGGTGCTTCTATTCCCCTCTATTTCTTGCTCCCTTGCGTGGGATTGGGATTCGACGGTGCATATTGAAAACTTTTTTTCAACTGGTACCAATGCATCTGTACATAACCATTTGCAAACTGATCTGCATCGTTGAATCCCTCACCCGGGCGTGTGGGTTCTTTCCTCCTCTCTCATGACCTCTCTCTTCTACTTTCTGCTCGGATCACCGGAAACGCCGAAGAGTCGAGCTCCACAATTATTAGCACTTTAGCAGTCGAGCTTCGCAATTATTCACAAGACCTTACAAGATTATATATATATATATATATATATATATATATATATATATATATATATATATATATATATATATATATATATATATATAATTTTTGGAAGTTTTTTCTCCTGCACCATAATTGGGGTCTTCACGGATCCTCCCCAATGCCTCTGACCATCCAAGCAAATACCTACCCGATGGTTCCTCAACTCTGCTACAGGATATATCTGCTACGGCCACGGTTTGTCTCAGAGTTCAGATCTTCTCCATACGTGTGGGGCCCACCGACCGGGGCCAACCGACTGGAGAAGATCGATCCGAATTCTTTGTCAAAAGATCTAACGTGTCGTCCGAGGATCTGAGCTGGCATTGGAATGGTAAATACTTTTTAAGAAATTTTATTCATACCCCATAAATCTGTAATTAGGCCCCATTTCCTACAAACTTGAACGCACCCATTTTTCTTTTTCATACCCCATTCCTATCCCAAAAATATCATTCTCCCTTACACCCCACCTTCAATACATCCCAATTAAATGGCCCGCCCCAACTTGATTATACCCCAATCAAACACATACCCCCTTAAATATACCTCAATTATATGCACTCTTGAATACACCCCACTCTTAAATAAACCTCATGCAGTTGGTTAGTACTTGAAGGCAAAAGTAGGGCTGCAACTTGGGCGGGCCAACCCGAACCCAACCCGCGTCCAACCCGAACCCAACACGAATTTGGACGGGCTAACCCGAGCCCAACCCGAATTATTTCTCCTCTACCATATTAAAGCCGGTCAACCCACCCCGCACAACCCGATCAATCCGGCCAACCGGACGGGTTGGGCTTGGGCTAGGGAAGTTCAAAGAGACCTTGGGCTGGGTTGGGTTGGGGGTACAAAAGACGTTGAGGTAAGGCTTTGATGTTTGGGGTATAAAAGAAAAGGGCATTGTTGGTATTAAAGGATTGTTGAGTAAGATATTGAGAAACGGTAGGGAGACGGGGGCTAATTACAGATTTTTTGGGTACGAATAAAATTTCCCTACTTTTTAGGGTTATTTTGACTTTGCCCCCCAAATTTTGCCTTGAATTAGACTTTACCCCCCATCTTTTCATTAATTAGACTTTACCCCCCAAAACTAACTGTTCCGTCAGCTCACCATCTAAGAGAAAGGGGGAGCTGAGCTGACGGAACAGTTATATTTGGGGGGTAAAGTCTAATTAATGAAATTTTGGGGGGTAAAGTCTAATTCAAGGCAAAATTTGGGGGGCAAAGTCAAAATAACCCTACTTTTACTGGTGTAAAATCGCACGCGGTGAGGACTACCCTTCCCTTAGTTTCATATCTGGGTAACAAAGCCCGCAGCAAAGTTAATTTCTAGAGCAACCTAGTTAACTAGCATCGAGGCTTGGAAGAAAAAAATTGATGATAGGAATTTCGCTGCAGATACTGAGTGAGACATCTGGACCGTTGATGAAAATGTAGAACGCACGTAGCTTTGACCTGTGCAATTCACTCATACCCTTTTTACATGTAAAAAATCAGAATGCTCATTTCTCTCCTACATATTAGGGAACGGTTCTGATGCCTCACTCAGCATCTAAAGTGAAATCTGTTGAAAATTTTACGTACTAAACGGATATCGCAAATGTGGATTTTCTCAAATGCAAGGTGAATAACAATTTTAGGTTTCAAATATCTCTTTTACCAAATGAAAGGATGAAAATATGTGAATGACCTTGTGAACAAATTCTAGTGAAGTATCTAATATGTGAATTTTGTAGCTGAATATTGCTATGATAATACTAGTACTAAATTAATATCTATGCAAAAAACACTAATAATAATATTAAGAAGAAAGAGGAGTTAGAGGATGACCTGGGGTCGAAGCATGCATTGGTGTTGTCCTAGAAATCAAATTGCACCCCACGTTCGGGTCTCGTGATAAGAAAAACTAGAGATACGACGAACCCCCCCAATGACCACCTTTTTTTTTTCTCACTAGCACACCTCAGAGAAGACACGAACACATCACACGTCTTCAGGAGCTCAACAAAAAACTTAAAGAGAAATAAAAAAGAGAGATTTTGAATCAGCAATTCGAGAGCAAAATTGCTGATTGAAAAAAGTGTGTCTAAACCATTGGTTTTTTTGTCCATTTTATAGCCCAGCCCAAGGTGGACGTTGGCTACAGAACGTGTAACGTTTTTGTTACATTTTGGCCCTCATGAGGTCTTAAAGAAGGCATTGAAGATGGTGCAACATATACCTTGTGACCGTTCAGCGTTCATAGAGTAACATTTGTACGTTACCCATGTGACAGCCTGTCAATCAACTGATTTGTTTTATTTTTAAAAAATATAAAATTAATAATCCCCTACATGTTTTTAAAAATTATTAAAATAATAATAATAATGTAAGAAAAATTTGTTGGTCTCCTTATACTATGAATTCGGTAAGAAGCCCTCATTTGCCTGTTAAGGGTAGCTCTACTCCTTTCAGAGTTAGTAGATTCAAAGGTTGCATCTTACCGCACGGAGACGTAGGCTACGACCGAATTTCGTTATCACACCCCGTGTCAACTCTCTCCCTAATCTATAGTGTCTATGTGACAGCTAAACATGTGACAGCATAACACTTCGAAGTGTGCACATCCCGAATATTCAAACCTTCAATCGACTGTTAAAGGCGGGGTACGTACGACGGCCGAAATCCTCCCCCACAATACCGTTGCTCGCGACGGTTGAACCCACCACGTAACTTAATATTAAGGATAACCTTGTAGATTATAAGGACATGTGTGGATTGATCATAGCCGAGGACCGACCTTTAGGCCGAAGACCGCTTCAATATCCAGAAAAGGGGCGTAAGCTATGCTCGTTTTTTCACCTACTATTGAGTTAAGTCTCTAGCCTATCTAAAGACATTATCTTACTCTCTTTCGAGAGTGTGACACCTATAGGCTTAAGGATAGGTATGGCATGATTACAGTCGAGAACGACCTTTGGGCCGGGAAACGGTTCAATATGCTAGAAAAGGGGAATAAGTGATGCCCGTTTTTCTAGTTTATATTGAACTGACTCCTTGGACTCATCAAAGTTTACCAACGTTAGCGTTAGGTTAAAATTATCGTAAGACCTCCCAGAATACCTAAATAGGTGATCTAGATGTTAACCCTAGTTAGGGGAAACAATGATCACCTATTATTTTTAGTTAAGTCAACTCATAGCATCGTTTGTCGCATGATATAAGAATGTACTTGTTTTACTTTGGATATACACTGTTAGTGCATTTGACTCCGGAGATCCTCATGGCCCCTTAGGCAGGGACGAGTCTTTTGGATGGTGGTGGTTTCTTGCGGGTACCCTAAACTAGTGATGCTTAGTATTTTAAGGATTTTTTCTTATGGAATAAATAGTTATAATTAAGGCATCTCTACAGCATGTAGATAATGTACCCTCTACCGTGTTTTGGTTAAAGGATATCGTGTTGCCCACTTGCTATGAGCGGCATATTATCTAGTGGTTAAGTTAGGGTAAACGAATCATGCATTAACATAAGTGAAGTCTGGCGTGCCTATTGTACTGTTATCGTACTGTAGGAGTCGTGTACCATGTCCCTATTGGGTTAGAAAGATGACTTTCCTGCTCACTGACGACAATACTCTATAACGCTGATGATCTAGAAAAAACTGAATTGTAAGTAGTAAGAAAAAACCTTGCATGACCCTTATACCGTTATCGTGCTATAAGAGTTATATTCCCTATCTTTGTTTGGTTGGGGGAGTGCCTCCCCTGCTCACCGACGACGATGCATGGACATGCAAACAAATTTGGATAGTTGGATAGTACAAGTGGGATAGAAAATGTCTTATATGATGACGGCATCGCTATCGTACTGTAGAAGTCATGTCCTCTATCCCTGTTGGATTAGGGGAATGCCTCTCTTACTCACTAACGGTGATGTATGGTCACATAGGCAGTTTAGGGTTTTTAATTATGGAGTATACGGCATGGTTACGGGAGCATATTATAATATAATCATTATTTAGGTATGATAGAAATTACTTAAGTATAGTTAGAGTAATAATTGGCGTAGTTAGGGGGCGTGTCTCTTGTCTGAACTTGGTTAGGATGACGCATCATCTAGCCACTGAAGGTATTGCATAGTTAGGTAAGCAATACATTAGTATTGTATTATATGTGTGATTGAATTTATACCAAGTGGCTATGCCATAGTGGGTGACCAAGTCCTCGGGTCTGGTGGTGGTCTTGAATCTATAACTTGTGCTAGTAGGGTAGGAGTTGTTTTACGACGTGGTAGGTCACAACTAAGCATGCAAAAAAGCGAGGTGATGGTCGCGTGTGGACTAGTGTAAACTTATATCGCACGCAGTTGGTGATCCCGTCGCCGATTGGGTTTAGGCTTTCACAAGTGGCAGGGAGGTAAGGTCACTCCCTACCCTCTTTGTTATTTACAGAGGCACTTAGATATATGTTCTGTGTTCTAACCCTAGTTTAAGGGAATAACAACACCATAATCGTCATCTAACTCGTAATATCACTTTTAACGTGGAGTTGAGATTGACATGGTAGTATCGTACCGGCTTTAGTTGGTGTGGTTGACTTGTGAAAAATTCTGACCAATAGATGGGATGAGTCTTTAGGTGGTGGTGGTCTCTTTCTAGTACCCTAATACTAGTGGCGTTTAGCTTTTAGGGTTTGGTCTTAATAGATCGGACCGTTGACTTGACAGTAGAAGTTAGGGTTACTCCCTAACCATCATTTAGATATTCTGGACCATAATTAGAGTTATGGTTCTAGCCCTAGATTAGGAGAAATAGAGACATCATAATCGTCGTCTAACTTGTAATACCGGACATAGAGTTAAGATTGACTTAGTTATGCCAGACCGGTATGGTTAGCGTGGTTAACTTAAAAATCTGATCATTGTTCGGATGAGTCTTTGATTGGTAGTAGTTCTTCTTAATACCCTAAGTCTAGTGGTTGATGTTTTTATAATATTGATTCTATGATAGGTTTCGATTGTAGAAGTCTATGCTACATCATGATAAGTATGACAGTATTAGAATCGTTGATAGAGTCTTAGGACAAGTCAAGACTCGATATTCTTTGAGAGATTGTATTTCATTATATTCGATATTATTCAAATAATGATTTCGTATAGCATTTAGAGTATAAAAAATGTGATATTATCTAAGATATTAGTGATATTCGATATTATTCGAATAACAATATCCTTATAATATTAAAAATCCTAAAGGTATAATATTAATCGAAATAGCATTGATGATTGATATTAGTTAAAAACGATAAAAATTATATCAGGAAATAACAAGATGTATAATACAACTCGAAATTCAGTGCTAAAAATGAATGATCTGATTTAGGTTGGACAATGGGTTATGATATCGATTAAAGCACCATTCATACTTTTTTTCAGTTTCTTTTGATAGATTTAGCGTGGCTTGCACTGAGTCACCTAGTCTTCTAAGTGACTCAGGATTTGTACATATTTTCTTTATTGGGCACAAACTCATGTATAAGAAGGAGTTGAGTTCGTAGACCAGACAGACGTATGTAGCTGATGAAGTATCGGAGCTAGAAGCTATGGAGTAGCTGTGGAGCTGCTGAGAAGCACTAAAGATGGAGCTAGAGATGGAGCAGGCCCTTATATTCAGTCTAGTTTTATTTAGACCAGTAGGATGTTGTAATGTATTTCAAATGATGAAATATGAAGATTGTTGATCAATAAATAGATAGTTTACTTCTGGTAGTGTGTTATTCTGGATCGTGATACCAACTACTTCTGATTAATCTTAACTAATTAAATAATATGTGTAAGGAGCCTCTTAAGCTAATTTAGAGTGATATGAGAATGACTCGCCTTTTAGGCTCAAGTCTTGTGCTACTACGAGAGCAACACTCATAAAAGAGTTGAGAAAGTTATCTCCCTTCTTCCAAAAGTGATGCCCTTAGACAGATGAGCAGTATTACTCTTTCACAAATGGTTTTCTTATCTTTCTTGAGAGGACGGTTGTTCCAGTATCTTCAGGCATTGGGTCGGTCCAATCAAGAAAGAACAATCTAAACTTAAAACTCATTTTAATTCCTTTTCTTTGTAAAAAAATGACAGTGAAATCTCACACCCGAAGTCTCACGCCTCGGCATCAACAAAGCTGATTTCGCACTATGGAGTCCTAGCCAGCAGGTTAGTACCTGCCTAGCTGGGAGAGGGTAAATGTGACTGCAAAATCTGGCTAATGCCCTACAGTGATACCCGTCAGCTTTATCTGGGGTCCATCATGACAGTTTGGGCCCTAGTAAATCCCCCCGGATATTTACCAAAGCCCCAAATATTTTCAAAGCTCTATAAATAGCAGATAATGTAAATAATCTAGTCCGGAATTCATTATTTCACTTTCTGTTTTCTAGAGCTCTCTGAGCCTTCTGGTGATCAGACTCTAGTCAATACTACACCCAATGTTTACTTGTACAAACACTCCTCGGCATGTCGAGAGTAACTCTAGTTTTTCAGAGTTAGTGAATTCAAAGGTTGCGTCTTACTGTACGGAGACGTAGACTTCGGCCGAACTCCGTCATCACATCCTTTGTCAACTCTCTCTCTCTCTTTGTCTACCTCAACAGTGTTAGTGTGATAGCTCAGTGCTATACAGTGTACCGCACTTCGAACTCAACCTTCAATCGACTGATGGATAAAGATCGTACGACAACCGTAATTTCCCCCCACAACAATCTCGATATTCTTTCCATTTGAACTTAAATCCCTATGGACAAAAATACTCCTCATCTCACGTTAAATTTATGCTTTGCTGCCACCCGACCCCGCTGCCGTTGCCGCCTATGTCTTCGTCACCGCTGCTTGCAACCACCTCCGCATGCTCTGAGTGATGGGGGCACGACGTCCCCATATGCTGGGGTCCGCTACCATATATCTCTTGAGTCGCAGCGGACCCCACGGATGTATGGTACAAGGGTTGTGCTGAAAATTGACCCCTCTGATAGAGGGTACACTGTGCACTCTAAAGGTCCCTTTGACCTACCCCTCGACGTCGGGGGTCTGAGATGTTTGTTAGTTGTAAGACAGTGAGAGACGTCAAGGTTAATGGGGGCCAAATTCCTGTTTGATTTGTCACACGTGTAACAAGGGCTTGACGTGAGCGTGGTGACCGAATAGAAACTTAGAAGTCGTTCCACGTGGACTGTGAGAAGGTCCCACCAACCCCTACACGGCTAGAGACGTCTCCTCTTGCACTCTTTCCGACCCACTCCTTTTGCCTTGCTGGCATTTATTTTTTCTTTTTTCTCTTCCACGGTTGGATGGATACGTGGGGGAGCCTGCCACCACACTTTGCTCGTAGTAGGTGGGAGGGGAGGGCGGACTCGCCTTACACGTGTCGGTTTGCAACTTCTTCTTGCCATGCTGAGTACCGGTCGAAATGGGTCGGATCGGGTTGAGACATAGGTATAACCGTATAAGAGAAACACATCCAACCCGAACCCGACCAGTTTAATAAACCGGTCAAAAACTTAAACCCAAACTCTATTGCTGAGCTGAGCTGGCCCCACCATAAGTGCTCTTGCAAGTATGACACTGGGTCGGTAACACACAAATCACACAATTGCCAACTGGCCCAACTCAACGCATTTGGCTGTCAAGCTACATGGTTTGTGCTACCCTGCTAGGGGTGCAACTGGGGTTAGGTTAACTCCAACTCAACATCACCCAATCCATGTTTTAATCGGGTTAGGTTGGGTTTTCTGATGGCAACGGGACGGGTTTGGGATTTACGAAATAAAACCCGATCGGATTTGGAACGGGATCAGGATTAAACTATTCTGACCCGACCCTATCAGATTACATATATGTTTTTTTTTGTCTGGTAATTTACTTGGATGTAGATTATTATCGTATTTTATGTTATATCAATACTATATTTAAGTTGATAAATACAACTCATGTCTTTTATTTATTAAATTTATAAAACATATTTGATTTATTTGTCAATATGTTCATGGTGTTTTAATTGGTTGTAGACTTGTAATAAGTTATACAATTTCATTGTAGTGCATCTGTTTAATTCATTCAACGTATATATATTTATTAAAAATATAAAAATTGTTGTTTTATGTCGTAATGAATTTAAATCTTAATATTCATTGTTTCACTTAATGAAAATAAATTTAGTTTAAAATATGATTCACTAGTTTGAACTTGTCTTGCATAAACATAGTTGAGATGGGACGGAATGAGTTTGGGTCTTTACTGGTTTGAGTAAGACGGGTTTGGGATTAATCATTCAAACCCGACACGGGTTTGGGATAAGATATTCCTTAACGAGACAAGATTTGGAGAGGCCGACTCATCCCAAACTCGACCCGCTGCTATCCCTAGGTAGGGTTGAGAAATACCAACCAGAACATGGGTTGGATTGGCTTAGGATTGAGACCCTGGGCTCAACCCGAAACCGAGCACTTGGATGGGGTAACATAAGCTTCACCAATCACAATTACCATCCCTCGGAGGGTTTAGTCCAAGCCTGAAGCGGGTCATTGCCCGAAAGATTTCGGAGCACCCGCCGATACCACTTTCCAAAAAAACAGTATCTTATGCTTTTCCTAATTATACTTAAATGAGTATCATATAGTGAACATCCACCCCTACTCTGCATGTTGAAGCCTAGAAGAAATTATCATAAAACCCCTCCCTAATATCCAAAATCCACCGGAAAGGCGGAAACCTTCACTTCCGCCCCCCCCCCCCCCCCCAAAAAAAAAAAACCTCATTTACTTAAAATTCAGCTCTTCCACAGTTTGATCTCATTTACTTGCCTGATAACATAGAGTCGACAACGACGACAGTCCACTTCTAAGCAATATACACTACAAAAGGGGAAATAAAAAAAGAGCCCAGCATCTGTTTTCATGTTCTCTATCACTGCTGGTATAATTACTGTACAGAAAATTTAAATTCCTGAAATTCCTAAATTGCTGGATCAGTGCTTGCAGAGACTAAAATGGCAGTAGGGTTACCCGAACATGAGCTGCGAGAAGGAACTAAGGCATTTATAATTTAGAATTACACAGAAAAGGATATATTTATTACTCAGGTATGGAAACCGAGTTGCAGCAAAAGTTCCTCCTCGTCCAACGAATCTCCTAATCCCAGAAAAGTGAGGTCTCATCAAGATAGAAGCGCATAGTCAACTTCGAGAAATGATTCAGCTTGAGCGACGACCATTTGCTCTCACTTTGGAATTGTCCCTCCACGAACTATGAAAACTAGCTGCCCCGCTCACCTCAAAGGCCTACCCATTTCACCCATCTGAACACCCTGCCGACTCTGAAAGGCAGCTCGTAGTCTCTTGAAACAGCCGGTTCTCTCCTTGCAGCTTCTGGCTCAGACCACTCGTACGCCCCGCGTTCTTGCCGGCTACCGGGAACGGTATTGTCGAGGATCACAGCGAGGAGGAAGGCGACAACCATGTTTGACGACAACAGTGTGTTCAGAACGTAATTTACCTGAGAGAAAGAGGGCATGCGTGTAAGGGAACCAGGATGATGCATGCAATGAAGTAGTGCCATGAATTTATATATACTCTTTCAAGTTTTTCATCGGTGGACCAAATCTTGGTTTATCAGTACACCGATGCAAATAATAGATTTTGTACATGTAAAACCATGTGAACCAAACTCACTTCCCCGACAACTACACCATTTTGCTCTCAATGTACTCTACACAGCAAGGTATAGTTGTCATGACTCATGACTAGAACGCAGTGAGTAGCAAGCACTTGTCATTCTAAAGTTAAAGCATTTTGTAGTCCCTCTACAGATTTAGAAAAAAAAGGCCCTTGTTCTCATCCGAAAGGAAGTTTGCTAAAAGTATTGAGGCACTCAGTTTTAGCTTACCTAAAGTGAAGCATCTAGAGCAATAGACTCTGACTTAATGGGAGCCATAGACTAGAACAATGTTAAAAGGGGTTTAAACATTGTGATTTCATGAAGAAGATGTCAGAGAAGAGAATGAGGCTAGAGGAGAAAGATCCCTCGATGAGATTGGTAAGAGAAGAGGGATTATAACGGTGGCGCATGAGTGGTGTACTATGTTCAGGATCCATCACTTGAGGAAGACGAATAGTAACAGACTCTTTCAAAGCACCAATCAGTGCGACTGGACGAAGACAAGTGGAGGAGATCCACAGCAGCAAAGTCATTTTCGTTCCTTGGGTTGGAGACTGCTGAAGGAGATCTAGGTGAAAGGGACAAGGCTCAACAATTGTTGTAACTGAAGGAGCAGATAGGGAGGAGGAAGATGATGAATAGTAATCATAATCGCATTGGATCACGGATTTAGATAATTTGGCACCCAACTCTTTAAAGGTCGTGGGTCACATCCAAGCTAGAGGTAAGTTGGATGGATTTGAAAAAGAATGGGATGTATACCTATTAACTGAACTTTACCTAAAATATGCATGAGCCGTTTGATCAAAATCAAAGGTCCATATCACCATGGGCTGAGATGAACCTTTGCAGTCCTCTCCCATTGAGGATTTCTTTCCCTGATTGAAGAGTGACACGAATAATGTCAGATGTCGCTTCCGTGCATGATGCTGACGACCTCTGTAGATAAAGTTGTCACCTCCAATAATGGCAGCACCGATTGGAAGTGCCAATCTCTCAAAGCTCAGGCAACTAGAGATGCCAATCGGCTTTCAGATCAGGTTCTCACACGCAGACCGTCTTACATTTCTGACACGGTGGCTTCTCACCGATGTGGTGATCATACCCGAGCAATGGACAGCAGAAATAGAGGACTAAACTTCCACCGTGGATCGGTCACACATAGGTGGATGTCGGAGATGACAGCAGATGAAGGATCTGAGCTATATGTCACCGAGATTGATAGCTAGAAATGGAGATCTGCTATGTACAAAGGGAGGCGAAAGGATAAAGATCTGCCGGAAGGATGCGTTGGAGTTAGTGCCATCATCCAGGACACAGGTCGAAAGATTCCGTGGAGAAAATCAAATCTCTCCAATGATAGGGAGAAGATAAAATCGTAGCTCCAAAGAGAGCCAAAAAAATGGATGAGTCAATCAGTGATGGATAGCCGAGGCTCTAATACTACGTTACCATGGGAGAAGAAGGCCCAAAAGCACACTATGGGGAAAAGACCTCAAGGGCAAAGTTCAAATGTACTAGGGCTCAATGCTCAAATATAAAGTTATAAAGACATACATTTAGGTGTGGTCACCTATGGGTGAGAATACCAGACTATAATCAAAGGTAAAGCACATATAGAAAGGACATAAAGGAAAATATGAAGTGTACATGTACATCTCTAAAAGAGAGGATAATGGAACCTCAAAGACTTCATACCTAATTCAATTCCCTTGTATAAAAAGGTGATCAACTCTATGTATGAATCCTTATTGATCGGTCGCATCGAGTAGGAACCACGGTACATTTATGGCTCCTAAATAAAAAAAAATTGAATTAATCATATCAATTTAGGTAAACCTCATACTTTATAACATGAGAAATTATAAATTTCAAGGACTAAGAACTAAAAGGGAAAAAAAAATCATAGAAAGGGAATTAGTCCTCGAACAAATAAGTACTCTACACTGATCCTCGAGACATAAGAGAAAAGGACTTTAGGGGCTAGCCACATAAAGTAAACTCCTACTTGACTCAGACCAAATTAGACGAGGAAAGCCCAATCCAAATAGTTGTAGGCCTTCCTCGGTGGTCAAACACTCCCAATAGGACTCTAGGCATTATTTGACTACAATGGAAAACTTTCTTGCTATCATAGAGGAACAACACGCTAGTCGTTCCCACAGATATTGCTCACCTTTCTAATGCCCATCTCAGGAAACATTATCCCCACAGCTAAATTTCAAAGATCTCATCCAAACATCTAATTGATCTATTTTGTCTAGTTTGAACATTCTTTTGCTTACGTCCTACTCATATAGTAAAGGAAACAACTTTTTTTGTCTTCATTTCTTGGTGGAAAACTTCTTGTATTCTAAATTAAATCTTCAAAAATGAACATAGTGGAATGTAACGTTTTATTCAACCAGAAGTTAGAGTTGTAGTTTTTCCTGTATTTTTTGTCTCAAGATGTCAAACTAACATGATATGGTTTCCCCCTTTTAATAGTTCAATGAAAGAAGTAGAGGGATAATTTATGGTATCTAGCTCTGGTTTTTGAGAAAGTTAAGAGAACATACCCCACCAAATCTTGTACGGAAAGGTCCATGAGATGCAACTACATAGGGCTGAAGGTAACTAGGCACAGATGGGTTTGCATTAGGAACGAGCCCATATTGCTGGAAATAAGCAGGTATCGAAAGGGAGAAGAACAAAGAGAGCCCAAGAATGATATGATTTCTGGAACTTCCTTTTGCACTATATCGTAAGTTGGAGAAGCCCAGAGCTGCAAGCATGGCCCATATAAAACAAAGGAGAGCAGCAACCATTACATCAGGAATTGATGCGATAAAACCACCAACTTTACCTGCGTCCAAGAGAATAAACTCGTTATTTTTTAAATGGAAGGCACATAGAATTAGACCAAAATATAATTCAAGGTAAGTAGGAAAAAACCAAAAGAAAGGAATGCCAGGGAAACAAGGTCTATATTATCAGGAGTTGATTTATGAATATTTTGCAACAATATTATACAACTTGTCACTAGATATTTAATTTCAGGTAGTGTGATTATAGAACTCCTGCTTACCAACAAAGGATAGAAGTAACAAAATAACCGCACCCAACTCGACTGCTCTCCGGCTACCCAGTCTGGTTACAGCAATGGTGTGCACATTTTCAGTAAGGGTTGTAGACCCAACTCCTGTTCCCCAGAGGCCAGCTAAGATGCTAGAGACACCTTCCATACCAATCCCTCTGCTGACTATACCAGCTGTTGGTGGCCTAGATGCCACAAACAAAGATGATGCATGGTATGAACCAACCTTGAGAGAGAAAAAAACATCATAATTAGGACTAACTTTCAATATAGTATTTTTTTTAAAAAAGGTTTATCTGATTTAGTAGTTTTATAATTTTTATTAGCTTGACACATTACATCAACATTGCAGTTGTACAAAAAATGCACAAAGAATAGATGTAAACAGCAATAGACTTGCAATGGCCATTTATAAAGCACATACATGATACTCAGTAGTACAGGTGTTGCAAATTACAATGTGTTAAACCTGACTATATCTCGATGAGTGGCATGAACATTTGTATCACCAGGACAAATGTCTGAAAAAAATTCCGAGTTAAATAATTGTGTAAACCAACACTGTGATTTGCATATAACAATATAACATACATCCATGAGCCTTCTCTTGGATGCCAGCAGTTCATGCATCCAAAACAAGTGTATACAAATAAGGGCTTAAACTTAAAGTTGATCCCTAGTCTATCCATGAGTTGTATGTACACCTGCTTTTTTGTTTCAGCATTCTAAACACTTTCAATATATTCATTTAATGTGTATCTGTTTCTTATTGCCTAGTAGAAAAGGTCTCTTGGCTTTCGATTAAAAGTTTCTTTTTTCATGGTGTAGGTCCCTCCTACAATGATCAACAATGAAGCCTTATTCCATCGATCAGGTTTGAAGCACAAGATGCGATAAAAAAATACTCCACAAAGGAATTAAGCAAGTATTCTTAGATGGGTCATCAATTGATGCATGCTGCATCAACCCTTCCTTGGAGAGTGCCATCAGTCAAAACATACGTTGCTTGCAGGTAGCGGGGGCAAAAGAAAAAGTGAGCAACAAAGAGAGAGGTGTGGGTGAAGGGACTATACGGGGTTGTTTGGTTGCTGTGTAAATGATGCGCGTATATCTGGTTGCACATGTGACATGTGCAATTAAAGTTTCATGTATTTAGGTGAAACTTCATTTGCACAGTTTTATGTGCAAAAACCGTACAAATTTAGCAAGTGCGCATCTGTTTACACACATCGCACCCTACTAACCAAACAACCATAAATTGTTTGCACATGTGTTTTCAAAATCACATGCTGAAAACACAACAACCAAACAAGCCCTACATGTATGGATATAGTAGGGATATTAAGTACATTACAATAATACTAATAATAATAATAGTCCTTGGAAAAGTGGAGATATCAAAACCATTACAATAATAGTAATAATAAAGATAATAGCCATTGGAAGCTAATCATATTCGAAATAAATATGCAGCACACACTCAATACCCTACTCCTAAAGTCCCTTTGCCGCTAGTATAAACTTAATCCTCAAGCCATTATATCCTCGTTCAAATAAAAACATAAGCTACTTGGAATAAGTCCTAAATCTTTCTTTGTTGTTCATTTCTTCCAAAGATAAAGACTGTTATTTAAGCCTCTTCATATCCTTTTGCGCTACCTGCAACCACAAAAAAATTAGGATCGCCTCCCTGTAGGCACAGCCATTTGTATCTTCATCCATCTCATAATAGATGCCTTATGTGATCTTTGTTAGACATGACTAAATTATAACAGCTTCTATTCAATTGCATGATCATCTAATGGTGCAATTTTTACCCATTTTCAAAGGTGGGTCATTCCATTTCTTCGAGTCCTAACTCTAACCTTCATAATTTAAGAGCATATCTTTCTTAGTATCTTCATCTTCTCTGCCATTGTGTATACTTTTCAGAAAGTCCTACATTCTAATCCTTACAATATAACATGCTTGATTGTAGCCTCTTACAAATTTGTTTAGACTCCCTCCTACGTGTCTATTATAAAACAACCTACAATACTCTTCCACTTTATCCAACCATTTTTAGTCCCATCGGAAATACCAACATCCATTCATTGATGTATTTAAACAAAACGCGAAGCTAACATGGAAAATAAGGCTAATACTTGTCTAATTAGGACAGATATCTCACTTTCCATTGATCTTCAATTGCATTGTCGATACTTAATTCTACACGACTACTTGTAATTCCTTTATCATTCAAAAGTTCTCACTAGTTCCAATTCAGCGTTAATCCCTGTTGTAGCATGTTGAATAAGAGGATACCCGTTCAGTGCGTTCACATATTAACATACACCATGTATTTTCCACTTGGATATATGTTGTCTGCATGCCCACTACTGTTACAATTTACAAAGAGTTGCATAAAGTAGATTATTGACATAATCCAACTATCATTAGAAATTCATAGCTCACCTCTAGGTCATACTTTCTTTTACGTGTCAACTTGCTAAGTAAATAACCCCTCTACTAAGGGAAAATAATGAATGCACACTACACGTGATACATAAGCAGGAATCTGATACTTAGAACAATAGAATTTCAATTCCAACATCTTTTACGTAGAAAGTTCAAAAATATGCCATCACATCTACCAAGTGAATGATGCAACCTATAGAATATGTAAATTATATTATATTTTTGTTCTTTGCCCACTCCAGAGAAAAGTTATTCGAGAAATAAATTTGTAAATCAATATCTGGCAATCTTGTTTGGCTAAATCAATTGTATATAGATGACATGCTATAACATCATCACATGATATCAGCCATAACATTTTCTCCACATACATATTTGATTTAGCAAAGCCAAACAAGTGCCAACATGCACATAGAGACATACACAAAAGATTGATTTTTCGTTCTTCGCTTTCTTTAATCTTTCATTACTTCTCTTTCCTGGAAAATTAGATTCTCACTTTTAACATATGATTTGGAGGGCATTCATGCTTTTTTCACAAATGTCTGACACACATGGATGCCACATGCATGCCCACATGGCATCCATGTCTCTCTACTCTCTAGTAACTTTTAATCCCAAGTTAAGGCTTTTTTTTGGGAAATCCTTCTTGAGGGGGGGGGGGGGAATACAAGGCAAAAAGAGGAAATCAAAACAAAGTACAACCTCCCTCTGATTTGCTTCCTTGCCTTGTAGCACCATCTTCCACTGCTTCAATCTGATCCCTATGATCATCAAAACAATTTCCTTGTCCAATGTAATGTTGCGGAAAATCATGTTATTCCTCTCTTTACAAATGCTCCAACAAACGGCCATCACTATGAAATCCCAGTTTCTTCTTAACGATCTCTTGATCATTTTCCTTCTACACAAGGTCCACATGGAAAGGACAGTACATGATTTGCCCTTAATGTGTAACTGTAACCCATGCTTCAACTGCTTCTAGATCAAATTTGCAAACGGACAGTGCAAAAAAATAAAGAATGGAATCTTCTCGTTCGTGTCCACACAATACACATGACGTGTCAACTACATTACGATTCTTCGTCCTCTTCAAATTGATCTTTATAAGCAGCTTATCTTTAGTAACCAACAACATGAATATTCCAATCTTTAAAGGAACCTAGGTCTTCCAAAGAGCTGATACTATTGGGTAAGTAATACCCCAATGTTGATAAATTTGTAAAAAGAACTGACAGTAAAAGTACATGAAGAAGCCCAGTGCCATGAAGATTTATCTTGCTGCTCCTTCAATGAGATCAGTTGCAGAAGATCCATAACCTCTTGTACTTGCAGAATAACGTGAGGAGGGATAATCCTCCTAAACTTAAGATCTCAAAAAGTATGTCCGTTCTTCAACCTGTATTGTGACAAGGCAGTAGCGTTTTTATTCCAAGCTAGGTCATAGAGTTTGGGATAAAAGTTTCTCAAAGAGCCTTCCCATATATCCTCCCAGAAAAGGGTTGACCTACCATTCCTGATAATGAGTTTGATGCCGCACCTGTAGATCCTGCCTACTTTTTGGACACCACACCAGATGGGTTAAGATCTTACCATATCCCTTTCACTGCCATGGGGTTGAATCTCTTAAAGTAACGATCTCTAACTCCAGCTATCACATTTGTCGTTTTGTAATCTCCACCACCACGTTTCTAGTAAAGACTTGTTAGTTGTTATTGATGTGAAACAGTGTGTGTAACAGGGAATTCAATATTCGTTGAGCAGCGACAGAGTCGCCAATTTGCTCCGAGCCGAAATGGGAAATTAGTTTAAACAGGTAATGTGGCTAATGGTTTTAACAAAGCCGAACAGGCACACAAACAGCTATTCCAACTCTTAAATAATTAAATAACAGATGCTAGGTTATCAGCAGGGTTCCACGTGCAATATTAGGATTAGTAACAAACAGGGCTAAACAGAATCACACATCTCGCAGTTCAAGGAGAAGCAGCAGTTTCACAGATAAAACCTAGGAGATTTGATTACCAGGGCTACCCTCGAATATTGACCGGGGAAGGGAAAACTTACCTACTGAGGGTTGTGGGGGAAACCTCAGGGATCTCAGCTGGTGGCGGGGTCGATGTCGATGCGGGATCCTCGGTTTTGGCCGAGGCTTGAGCGAAGGCCCGGAGGGCCAACACGTTGGGGTGTACGGGCGCACCGGGGTGCCATCGTTGATGGTTCTCCGAGATCCTCAGCCAAGCTTCTGCGTCCTGCACGACGAGGTAGGTGATGCACTCCACGTACTCTTTCACGATCTCGCCGGCGCTGAACTGGTAGTCGAGGAATGGGGAACGGATGTCGAGGAATCCGCCTTCATCGTCGATCAAGCCGTGATCAACGTCCGGATCGGCCATGCATTCATGCCGAGGGGCTGGGCCCTGCTGGGGTGGGGAGGTAGGGTTTGGACTGGGTCGCGGGGAAGGGAAGGGGAGGGGATGGGGGATCAGGCCGGGCAAGGGGTAGGGGGTTCGGTCGGGCGGCTAGGGGCAAAGGGGGGTTCGGTTGGGTGGGATCGGGCCGACCGGGTGGGAGAGGAGGGAGGGGCTCGGGGTGGGCGACGGCACCAGGAGGCGGGCCGGGGGCCGGATCGGGCGGCACGGGCGGGTCAGGGTTGGCCCGCGGGAGGGAGAGAGAGGAGGGAGGGGATCGGGGTGGGCGGCGGCACAGGGGGGGGCAGGCCGGGGCCGTGGGTCGGGTCGGGTGGCACGGGCGGGGTCGAGGGTGGCTCGCGGGAGAGGGAGAGATAGGAGGGAGGGGATCGGGGTAGGGGGCGGCACAGGGAGGCGGGTCGGGCTGGGGGTCGGGTCAGGCGGCACGGGAGGGGTCGGGGATGGCTTGCGGGAGAGGGAGAGAGAGAGGGGGAATGGGGGCGGTGGACCAGGGAGGAGAAAAGGGATTAGGGCTAGGGTTTCACACGTTAGCCTGAACCTAGGGTTTCACACGCCTAAGGTTTGGGTTTGGGTTTCACACACCTCATCCTGGTTTCTCTCAACACACGTGTGAAGGAAAACATAAATTTGTTTATTCATTGCATACTGAAAGAACAGATGACAGGCCTATAAATAGGCTTACAACGACAGACAAAACAGCCCACTAATCGAAGTGGGACTAAAAGTACACAAGTAAAATAACAGTCCACTAAGCACGGACTTGACCCAACCGAAAACAAAACAGCAAACATGGTTAGAACCACATGCTCAGATGTCGCCTCCTGCGCTGGTACACTCACCAGGGCTGAGGCTCGATGGCCCCATCATTCTCCCCAGGTGGGAGAGAGCTCGACCCCGTCGAGTGAGGATCTGCAAAACTCTCGTACTGCTCCAAGGTGTCAGGGTCCAACTGCTGAAGATTGATGCGGTCAATCCAGGTGTCATCAGAGGTGGGTCTTCCCTTCCAACGGATCAGATACCGTCGGGTGCCACCGTCCTTACTGGACACAATCTCATCATCCACAATTTTATCTATTTTATCCGCTGCATAATTTGGTGGAATTTCTGGAAGTGGAGGTAGGGAGGGGCTCTCAGAAACTGGGTCATGGGAAGGCTCACCTATGAGAGGATTACTAGGGTTAAAATCAGGACCCTTGTAGGCTACTAGGTCCTCGATATTGAAGGTGGAACTGATGCCGAAATCTTCGGGGAGATCTATAACATAGGCATTGTCATTCTGTTTCTTTAAGATTTGGAAAGGGCACGCACTGCGTGCATGCAGCTTTTTAACAGTTCCCAAGGAAAACCGTTCCGGACGGATCCGGACCATTACATAATCGCCAACATTAAATGTTTTAAACCTTTTCCTGAGATCAGCTCGTAGATTATAGTTAGCATTGCTCTGCTCAATCTTATCTTTGATTTCCCTATGTAGTTCTTGAACATGCGATGCAAATGCAGATGCTGACTCAGAGACTCGATGATAGTCAGCCATGGGGATGAGATCTATAAGCTGTCTAGGCTTAAAACCATGCACAATTTCATGGGGACTCAAACCAGTGGTCCTATTAACAGATGTATTTTATACAAATTCAGCGATGAACAATTTCAGATCCCAAGTCCCAACATGTTCACCTACCAAGGTGCGCAAAAGGTTCCCCAGACTTCGATTCACTACTTCGGTTTGGCCATCGGTTTGTGGGTGGAAAGCGGTAGAAAACTGGAGCTTAGTGCCCAACTTGTGCCACAGAGTTTTCCAGAAAAAACTGGTGAACTTGACATCCCTGTCAGAAACAATGGTTTTGGGCAGACCGTGCAATCTGACGATACCGTCGAAGAAAATTTTTGCAACCCTCGACGCATCAGATGTTTTGGAGCAGGGCAGGAAATGGGCCATTTTGGAGAAACGATCCACGACGACCAGAATCGAGTCATGTTTCCTTAGAGTCTTCGGAAGGCCTAGTACGAAGTCCATTCTGATATCTTGCCATGGACAATTTGGGACCGATAAAAGAGTGTACAAGCCAGTGTTTTGCTTGTGTTGCTTGGCTAGCTGACAGGTGTGTCATCTACCAACGTGCCTAGCAACATCGCGCTTCAGGCTTGGCCAATAGAACCGGTATTCCACAGCTTCAATCGTTTTCTCATTTCCAAAATGTCCGGCAAGACCTCCAGCGTGCAACTCTCATACGAGAAACTCGCGTAAGGATGTTCGTGGGATGCACAACCTTCGTCCCCGGAACAGATATCCATCGTGCATGAGATAGCCATCAATTTCGGACAGGGTCCCGTCTCTTAATAACGCATAGGTTTCGCTAAAATCGGGACATGACTCATACTCGGCTTTTATCCTAGCAAATCCATCAACTTTCGTAGTTAATTTGGAAAGGATGAACACACGACGGCTGAGCGCATCAGCAGCTTTATTTTCAACTCCCGCTTTGTGGCGCAGACTAAAAGTGTAGTCCTAGAGGAACTCAACCCATCGACCATGTTGCGCATTCAGTCTCTTCTGGGAGTAAATATAACGGAGGGCCTCATGATCAGAAAAAATGACGAATTCTTGCGGGCAAGAGATAATGTCGCCAATGGCGAAGTGATTGAATCACCGTATAGAACTCCTTATCATAGGTGGAGTACCTCTGTCGAGTGTCATTTAGCTTCTCGCTAAAATAGGCGACCGGGTGGCCTTCCTGGGAAAGGACTCCACCTATCCCAAGCCCAGACGCATCGCAAACCACTTCGAAAACCTTAGAAAAATCAGGGAGACGCATGACAGGGGCCTCAACCATCCTTTTCTTTATTTCAATGAATGCTCTAGTGGCGGCACTTGACCAAGTGAATTCACCCTTCTTCAAACAGTCAGTCACTGGGGCCATGATGATGCTAAACCCTTTAATGAACCGATGATAAAAGGTGGCTAGCCCATGGAAACTTCTGACATCACGAATAATCTTGGGTTCAGGCCACTCTTCGATAGCTTTGACCTTTTCGGGGTCCACAGAGAATCCCTCAATAGAGACAACAAATCCTAAGAATTGGACTTGAGTTGTGAGAAACGTGCACTTCTTTGGATTGGCATACAGCTCTTCTTTTCTCAACACAGTACAGACTTGACACAGGTGGTCTAAATGTTGCGCCCGAGATTGACTATAGATAAGTATGTCGTCAAAGTACACCACAAGGAATTTACCCATAAATGGTCGGAGTACTTGCGTCATAACTCTCATAAAGGTACTCGGGGCGTTAGTAGTTCAAAGAACATAACCATCCACTCATATAGTCCATCCTTAGTCTTGAACGCAGTCTTCCACTCGTCGTCAGGACGGATACGAATTTGGTGATAGCCACTTTTCAGATCAATCTTGGAGAAGATGATAGCTCCAGACATAATATCCAGCATGTCGTCCAATCGCGGGATAGGAACACGGTACTTGACTGTTATTTTGTTGATGGCGCAACTATCTACACACATACACCATGACCCATCTTTCTTAGGCGTCAGTAAGACGGGGACCGCACAAGGACTCATACTCTCCTTGATGAAACCCTTTTGTAGGAGTTCGTCAACCTGCCTCTTCAACTCCGCGTGTTCAGTAGGGTTCATTCGATAATGCGGCAGGTTGGGAAGACTTGCCCCAGGGACCAAGTCAATGGCATGCTGTATGTCGCGCATCATGACAGTTGGTCAGGGAGATCTTCAGGAAAAACATCAGCAAACTCCCTGAGCACGGGGGTGACTTCGGGAGGGATCGACTGGCTGGAGTCCTTAGGGGTTTCTCTTGCTACTAGGATGATGATAGGAGCCCCTTTTTCTACTTCGTGACTCAGCTCTTTGGCACTGACAAAACTAACGCTCTTGGCTTTCTTCGCGGGGGCAGTCTTTTGCTCGGTTTGGGCACTCTTGGGTGGGGAGGGGATCAACTTGACTTTCTTGCCCTCATGTTCAAACAGACACATGTTCGAGCGTCCATAAATAAGAACATCGTTATCGAACAGCCAAGGTCTTCCCAAGATGACTTGGCTCACATCCATAGTCAAGACATCACACCAGATCTTGTCCTAGTAGATGTTGAAATTGATGGGCACTAGGCATCTCTGCTTGACCTCCATGGCAGTGGCGTTGATCCAAGACACTTGATAGGGACGAGGGTGGGGGATGGCCTTGAGGCCAGTCTTGGCGATGACAGCGGATGACACGGCATTGATGCAACTACCACTGTCGATGATGACCTTATAGTTTTTATCCCCTATCTTGGTGAACGTGTGGAAAATAGCGGTGCGCCTCCAGTCATCTTGATCCTTGGGTTGGGATAGTGCGCACCTAACAACTGACACGGTGGGTGACGACAACTGACTAAGACAACTATGAATGGCACCGTCATCATCGTCATCAAAATCTCCATCTTCTTCTTCCGCCTGGTAGATGAACTCTGCTTCTCCGGGCTCTACCACTTCAATGGGATTGCCATCGACAATGTTGACTCTGACAGGGCTGGGGCAGTTGGCAGCTACGTGGCCATACCCTTGACACTTGTAACACTTTGTGAGAGGGCTGACTTTGGAGAAATCTCGCTCGACACTCTTTCCTCGGGCGTCCCTCTCAAAATTCTTATTGGGAATGCTGGGCTTTGGTTGAGATGAGTTGGGGTAGGTTCGATTGGAATTGCTAGGGGAGGGCCTGGTGGGATAGCTCCTTGAATCAGGATGCATGTAGGCGTGATTAGACCTAGAGGCGTCAAGGTCTTGCACTAAAGCGTAGACTCTTTCAAATTTCGTGACATCTCTAGCAAGGAGCTCATTCCATAGGTCTTCCCTCAGACCAGACCGGAAACGGGAAAGGACTTGGACAGGCGTCTCGGTCCCAAGGACGTTGCAGCGAGTGAGGAACTCATCAAATTTGGCAACATAGTCCTTAGCCGATTTGCTACCTTGGGTAAATTGGTGCCATTGGTCTAACAGTCGTGCCTGATACGACGGTGGCACATACTTAACCTTCAGCTCATTCTTCATGGCGACCCAAGTATCGATAGGGTCCTGGGTTCGCGCAGCTCTCAACGCTTCCACGTTGGTCCAGTATTGGCTCGCGGGTCCGCTGAGCTTCATGGATGCAAAGCGGACCTTCCTAACCTCAGTTAACGGGTACCACATGAAATAACGATCCATGGACTGGAGCCAGTCCAGGAAAAACTGGGGATCATGTCTACCATCAAAAGACGGTACCTCTAACCGGATACTCCGAAGGTACTGATCATCGGGGTCCTGATTGTTTTGCCAGTTGGCCGGGGGCCCTTGAGGGGGATTAGGAAACTCCACATGCGGATCAGTCCGCGCTTGTTCCATCCGGTCTAATCGGGCATTGGTGTCGCGCTGATACGCGGCGAGGTTCTGGTTCATGGTGGTTATATCTTGGGTCAACTCAGCAAATGCTCTAGTCAAAGCCTCGGGATCCATATTGCAATTGTCCGACTCGCTAGACTCTCCTAATAGATATGGCCAAGGTTGTCATATCGTGTATCGTATCGTGTATCGTTTTTCCTATTTTGTGTATCGTGTATCGTAACGTATCGTGTATCGTAAGATACGGTTAAATTTATATTTTATACATATATATATATATAATAAATATAGAAAGTACATACTAGAATATTAAATATGAAAAGTCAAGTAGAAGAGTAAGACATTCCCTATAATTTCACATCAAACATAACATTGGCCTATACAAAAAATATGATGTATATATTTATATAAAAAAGAAATCATATATAAGTATTATCTATGATCTATCAATATATTGTTCTCAAAATATTCGAATGGTCAATGAAGACAAAACAAAAACTCAAAAAGTAGGAAGATCTTATTTTTCAATCTCCACCGCATCTACATCATCAATTTGATCATCAACAATAGATAATTTATCACAACTTGCTTCTTTATCTTTCTCTAATGTCTCTTGGACCTCTTATTTATTTTCATTCTCATCCTCATTGTCTTATTCAAAGTCATCCACTTCTTTCCTTTAGCCTTACTTTATGAACATAGATCCATTAGCCCTCTACTAAGAAGTACCACATATATATATATATATAGGTAGAAATGGAATCCTATAACTATTGAAATTAGCAAAGTTGTAGATATTTGGTGTTCCAAGCTCTAGAAAAATTTTAAAAACAAATGGCATTGGAATCCGACAACTCTAGAGAAAGATTTGTAAAACACCTATAAATTTCTAAAAAAAATTAGTATCACTTCACTCTAAGTTAGAAAATATTCCTAAGTATTTTTTTAACGCTAAGAGACCTATATAGTCCTTTGGGAAATTAAGAGAAAAAAATTCATTTTAAAAGTTAAAAAAAAAAAAAAATAACAAACAAAAAAACATGTTTTCACCGTATCGGACCGTATCGTGTATCGTATCGTATCGTACCGTATCGTATTGTGTATCGTACGATACAGGAGAAAAACGATACGTAAACCCGATACGTATCGTTTTTCTCATGTATCGTATCGTATCGTACGATACGTATCGTGTATCGTACGATACTAACAACACTGGATATGGCCTACCCCTACGGGTTGGCATGCAATGACAACACACAAGATGATGCTAATAATGATAATAATAATTTTTTTTTTAACTTAATGCATAAGAACTAAAATGAATGCAATATGCAGGATCAGGTGTGGAATGCAAATGATCTAACTACGACCATGCTCTGATACCAAAAATGATGTGAAACAGTGTGTGTAACAGGGAATTCAATATTCGTTGAGCAGCGACAGAGTCGCCAATTTGCTCCGAGCCGAAATGGAAAATTAGTTTAAACAGGTAATGTGGCTAATGGTTTTAACAAAGCCGAACAGGCACACAAACAGCTATTTCAACTCTTAAATAATTAAATAACAGATGCTAGGTTATCAGCAGGGTTCCACGTGCAATATTAAGATTAGTAACAAACAGGGCTAAACAGAATCACACATCTCGCAGTTCAAGGGGAAGCAGCAGTTTCACAGATAAAACCTAGGAGATTTGATTACCGGGGCTACCCTCGAATATTGACCGGGGAAGGAAAAACTTACCTACTGAGGGTTGTGGGAAACCTCAGGAATCTCAGCTGGTGGCAGGGTCGATGTCGATGTGGGATCCTCGGTTTTGGCCAGAGCTTGAGCGAGGGCCCGGAGGGCCAACACGTTGGGGTATACGGGCGCACCGGGGTGCCACCGTTGATGGTTCTCCGAGATCCCCAGCCGAGCTTCTGCGTCCTGTGCGACGAGGTAGGTGATGCGCTCCACGTACTCCTTCACGTTCTCGCCGGCGCTGAACTGGAAGTCGAGGAATAGGGAACGGATGTCGAGGAATCCGTCTTTGTCGTCAATCAAGCCATGATCAACGTCCGGATCGGCCATTCATTCATGCCGAGGGGCTGGGCCCTGCTGGGGTGGGGAGGTGGGGTTCGGACTGGATTGCGGGGAAGGGAAGAGAAGGGGAGGGGATGGGGGATCGGGCCGGGCAAGGGGTAGGGGGTTCGGTCGGGCGGCTAGGGGCAAAGGGGGGTTCGGTTGGGTGGGATCGGGCCGGCTGGGTGGGAGAGGGAGGGGCTCGGGGTGGGCGGCGGCACCAGGAGGCGGGCCGGGGGCCGGATCGGGCGGCACGGGCGGGTCAGGGTTGGCTCGCGATCGCGGGAGGGAGAGAGAGAGAGAGGAGGGAGGGGATCGGGGTGGGCGGCGGCACAGGGGGGGGCAGGCCGGGGCCGTGGGTCGGGTCGGGTGGCACGGGCGGAGTCGGGGGTGGCTCGCGGGAGAGGGAGAGAGAGGAGGGAGGGGATCGGGGTGGGCGGCGGCACAGGGAGGCGGGCCGGGCTGGGGGTCGGGTCGGGCGGCACGGGAGGGGTCGGGGATGGCTTGCGGGAGAGGGAGAGAGAGAGAGGGAATGGAGGCGGTGGACCAGGGAGGAGAAAAGGGATTAGGGTTAGGGTTTCACACGCTAGCCTGAACCTAGGGTTTCACACGCCTAGGGTTTGGGTTTCACACACCTCACCCTGGTTTCTCTCAACACACGTGTGGAGGAAAACATAAATTTGTTTATTCATTGCATACTGAAAGAACAGATGACAGGCCTATAAATAGGCTTACAACGACAGACAAAACAACCCACTAATCGAGGTGGGACTAAAAGTACTCAAGCAAAATAACAGTCCACTAAGCACGGACTTGACCCAACCGAAAACAAAACAGCAAACATGGCTAGAACTACATGCTCAGATGTCGCCTCCTGCGCTGGTACACTCGCCAGGACCGAGGCTCGATGGCCCCATCAGTTATGTTCTTCTATATTGATAACACTCAATCATCCTTACTGCTTAGACTTGCACAATGTACCCCACTTCGCCAAATGAGTACCCCACTTCGCCAAATGATAGGTCTTAGAATTCCTATCAGCTCCTTTCCACATAATCATGTTGTGTATGGAATCTATCTTTTGGAAACCCACTTTGGTAAAAAAAAATAGAAGAAAATATGATATGAAGGGATAAGAGAAAGCATGAGATCGATCAAAATAAGTTTGCCCCCTAAGGATAAATTCTTCCATTTCCAACCAACTAATCTTAGTTCCATCTTCTCTATGATTCTAAACTAATCTTTCTTGAGTCTTTTAGCACTCAAGGGGAGGCACAAATACTTAATCGGGAGACTACCAAATTTGCAGTTTAGAAATTTGGCTAAAGGTGTACCCAGGCTTGTGTCCGACCCAATGTAGTAAAGGGAGGACTTGGCAAAATTGATCTTCTTCCCAGAGACTACCTCCAAGGAGTAAAAAATTATCTTCAGAAAGGCTACTTGCTCCTTCATTGCTTCACAAAAAATAATGGTGTCATCTGCAAAATGCATATTGGATAGTCTCCTATTTGTATCCCCGATTCCTGACACTATTACTCCAATTGTCAGAGAATCATTTTGCCTTCATAACTTGGATCATAAAACCCCAGTTGAGTCTATTGCATGCCTTCTCAAAATCAATATTGAGAATGATTCCTTCTTCCTTCTTCACCTTCAAGTGATATATGAGCTCCTGGTTGTGGTAATATTATCCAAGATCAACCTCCCGTTGATAAAAGTTGTTCAATTCCATCTAATGATATCATTCATAACTCCTGCAATTCTGTTAGCCAAAATCTTTGTAATTAATTTATAAAGGCAATTAGACAAACTAATTATCCTAAAATCATATATTGACTATGCTCCTCACTTAGGAATGAGAACAGTCCTGGAGTAATTCAAGTTATTGACGGAGACCTTATGCTCAAAGAAATTCTTAAGAAAACTGCATCTCCTTAATAACCTCCCAAAAATGCTGGAAAAAAAACACTGGGAACCCGTCGAGCCCTGAAGCCCCATCAACTTTCATCTCAAATATAGTTTTTTGGAATTCTTCAAACGTGAATGGGTTGTATCTCCGAACTCTCCTCCACTTTATGAAGATTTAGTCCTCCCCAATCACAAGTAGCAATATCTGTCCTCGCTTTAGCAAAGTAATTTTTGAAGTGCTGAGTGATTATGTGCTAATATTAGCTTGTTTGGTGGTAAAGATGTAATCCTAATTAAGGTAGTGAATATTATTTCTTCGCTTTCTACTATTAACTACATTGTGGAAATACGCAGTATTCTTATCCCCTAAAGTAATCCATCTATCTCTAGAACATTGCTTCTACATAATCTCCTCCATGATGAGAGTCTAACGTAAATCCTAAATATGAGAGTCCATATCTGCTTTTTCTAATGCTGACAAAGACCCATTTTCTTATTTCTTCTCCAAGTCTTCAACCACTTTAATGATTTTTGCCTTCTTTACTAGAACATTGACAAACATTCCTCTCTCAATCCCCCAACTTTCTCCTAAGGTGACAGAATTTAATCACCAGGTTCGTTGCCGAGTTTTAAGTATTCCAACTTCTATCCACCAAAGTTTTACAAGATCGTAGAATCCATTCTCCTCCATCCACATCTTCTCAAACCAAAAAACTCTACAAAAGGAAGAGAACTCTAAGAGTGTGTCAATCATGACTGGAGCAGGGTCTGAGTTAAAAGCTACTAGGCAGATCCGAGTGGCTTTAGGATAAAGCCTCTCACATTCGTCTGATACTAAGAATATGTCCAGTCGGGCAAAGATTGGGTTCTCTCTTTTATTACTCCAAGTATATTTATGACTGTTCATTGGAAGGTCTATGATCTCTAGATCTCTCACCGCATTAGCAAAGTCTTCCATGTCCGACCTCCTCCCCATACTACTATTTCTCTCGGAAGAAAACCTTGTTACATTAAAGTTTCCCCCAATGATCCAGGGACCCAGAAATTGTTCCTAATGTCTCTAAGCTCCTCCCAAAAAGCAGGATGTAGTTGGTAATCATTTGGTCTGTAAACATTAGTGACTGCCCAAGTTTCATCTGTATTTTCCATTCTCAAAATAACTATCAAACAATACACCCCTATAAAACTAGTCAACAGTTTGAAGGTGGAATCATGACACCCAGTGATCGTTCCTCCCGCAGAACCTATAGCTTTACACCATTCCCAAGTTAACATTCAATAGCAATTTTAAGTTTGTCGAACAGCAGAGGTAATGATTGTAAATATAATGTTCAAGGATTGAAACATACTATAATACTATTGTAGACTGCCATTTGGTCTTAATCAAAGATCTTAATGTACTTTGCTAGTCACGAATGCTGGATGTACGCATTGATGACACTGAATGTATCCGGTAATAATTGTATATGGCTATAGAAAAATATCAACAATAATTTCAAAACTTTCCTCTATTGAGAAATCATAACTTCATAACCAGTGATGTAAGAAGAAACATAACTTCATAATGACGTTAAAAATTCATGAGCGTACAACCAGTGATGCAGAAAAAGATCCAAATAGACAAAACACTCATCATGTAAAACACAAAGAAGAAACTCACCGAATCAACTGATGCAATTAGGGATGCGGCAATCATCACAAGGGCCATTTTCCAATTAAAAATAGGAATACCCCATTGTAAGGGTAAAGGAATTCTAATCCAAGGAGAAGACTTCAACGCATTAGATGTATCAGCACGGCAGTGTTTCATCCTTGATACATGCTCTCTGCAGTAAGCTGACAGAGTATTTGATGTAGGTATATTTGTATCGCAACCCTTATAGCTATAAGCTCCAGATTCTGTGAGAAGAAAAGCAACGGCCCATGTGATTGCCAAACTTAAAGGAACCTGTAAGTTACAAGGAAGACGATGTCACATTAAAAATGTATTATCATTATCTTTGATGATCTTTTTCACTATATGCAATTAGCGAAAGATCTATGGTTGTCAAAATGATGAGAAAGATCATGCTTTCATAGCATAAGCTTACCGCGTAGATTAAAAATATCCGATGACCAAATATATGTATCCTACGGAGATGCTGCAACAAGAAAGTGAAGGTAAGATACTTTGGCAAATATCCCAGTAATGAAAAGTTGGTAAACACATAGTGAAACTTAGAAGCAGTGATTGACCATAAAGATGTCATAGTATGACCAAAACATAGAAAGCAAAGTTCAAGTTAATTACTACATACTTACAAGTGAAAAAATAACAACCAGCAATATCTGCACCAGACCCATCTCTATGCATGTTCCCACCAGAGTAAAACCGTAGCTGAAAAATGAGAGACCAATAGCTGCAATGGTAGAAGATACAACGACTGGACTGATTAACCTGAGACAAACAATTGATTCAGAATAGACAAGTAACTTGGTTTCTATGTACAAGTGCAGAGCAAGGTGTAAAATATTTAAAGAGACCATTACATAGTATCTTAGATATCACATAAGCATATCAATGCAATAAGTTCATATTATCCAGATCATATAGTATATTCTAAGTGATTATAACTATCAAGAATTGCTATGATTATGTCAAATAGAAACATTTAATTATTAAAGCTGATCAAATTCAAATGCTAGTATTTTGCTTAGATGATCATACGCATAATGGTTGCTCTTCAAACAAAGCAGATTATCATTCTACAAAGAAATATGCAAAAATTGGACACTTCAAGGTGTCAAAATAGTTTCAAGAGACATGGAATTCAAGTGAATACAAATCTCACATAGCTAAAAATTCCGCATCCACCTCACCCAAAAAATAATTTCAAATCTGACTTTCATGTATTAGGCCTGGGGGTGGAATAGTTGGATGGACAGAAATTATTGCAATTAAAAAAACTTGGAGAAGGGACGAGACTTCTATATCAAACCCCTTCACCTTGACGGAAGCTTTCTTGTAATTACTGTTGAGATTTACTTAGACCATGGAGATGGTCACGAAAATGTTTGAAGAAGCTTCACCGCCAAAGCAAAAAGGCCGTGAGACTTTGAAGACTGGTAGGAAAAGGAAGATTATTCGGGTGGAAGGAATAAAATAATCAAAGAGACTTGTAGGTCAAATGTGAGATTATCCTTGGATCAACTATTAGTTGTAGGATTAGGCCAACGAAAAAGGGAGCATTATGATAGTGCTCAAAAGAAGATGATTATATGAAATATCAGACAAAAAAGGAAATAGTTAGGCTGAAAAACCTCTTAAAAATTAAAGCGCAAAAAAGTTGTTTGTTTAAAAAGGAAGCTTCTTCGTTGGCAACATGTGTATTAAGAGAGTTGCAACAGATTATGTTACCGGACCTTCCAAGGAACTGAAAGCTATTTGTGATGGGATCTTGTGGGTTGGCCCACAAGGATTTTGAGACACTTTGGGAGCATCATGATTATCAAAATTCTTGAGTCTTGGGTAGTGTAACTATGCAAATGACATTGTATCAAATATCAAACTTTCCGATAAAGGGAGTTTTTTTGTATGACTTGTCCAAAGGTAGAAATTTTCGAATGAGCTAAGCTGGGTATAAGAACAAGAAAAGTAACCTCGAAAAGTTTTGGAAATTTAGTGCCATAAGGTTTCTATGTGAAGGTGTGATAGCGGCATTACTACACATCATAAGTGAAATTTAGTCTGTAAGAATCTATGGCCTTGTTAAAGATTCGAATAAATGCTACGGCATATTTACTCCGGATCTGTAGTGGCGGGTCTCCCTCTCACCTTAGCGGCGAGCCTTCCAGTCAGTGGGGTTATTTAAAATTGGGGCATTTCTCTTACTCTTGTGGCGAGTTTCTATCCTTCATCTATCCAGTGTCGGCGCACTAACATGTGATGTAATGACCACTTGGGCCCTTCCTCCAAAAAAAGGTGAAAATCAGGGGCACGTAGCTATAAGATTTATGCATCTAAGACTAGTTTTACATAATTTCCTCGGGACTCAACAAACTGGCGATATCCATTCAAACTTTGGTAGTATTATTTATCCAATTGCATATCTCTGATGCTTACCAAGTCAGCATTGGATCATTCCCAATCATTGTTAAATACTACCAACAGAAAATGAATCCTTCGTTTCAGTTCAAAAATAGCTAAGATATTAGAACTATGGTTCTAAACATATCAATGAAGTATAGAATTGTAGCTTACAAGGTATTATGGTATAGGATTTCTAAGAAGCTGGGAGGTTAAGATTGTACCAATAACATAATTTGCAGTTTTGGGAGAAGTGAACATTAAAAGGATCTTATCTGAAAGACCGTCATTGTAATGCAAGCCTTGTCCCATTGACAAGGGGTTGACTATGTAGCATAAATTAAGAAGGTTCCAAAAAAAAGATCGGACAAGAATTTTTTGACCCACTGTCAAGTGTCAAGTGTCAACTGTCAAATGTCAAATGTCAACATAACGTCGACAGCCTAGGATTGGTTCTGAAACTAGACCAAGTCAAGTTGACAAGAGAGGGACCTACCAAAAAATCTAAGGGAACGGTTGGCCTGTAGAGAGACCTACCCTACTAGGTAAGCGATTAAGGTCACGCAAATAGGGAACATTTACCTTATAGAAGATACAAGAAATAAATAAATTAAAGGAATGTCAACAAGTCACCAATGGGGAAAACGTGACAATAGGAATATGATATGACTATAATATTTGGATGTGAAGGTAGAATTTATAAAAATGCAAAGATTTAGGTCATGTAGTTGAAAGAAGACTTGCCCATGAACTTCGTGCATGGACTTACGCACATAGGGTATTTAATTATTTTTGGGGAAATATTCTTTTAAATGACATAGTCTCTTCTAGCATATCGTACATTGAGGTAAGTCAAGTTCCAAATTATGATCCACAAGAAGCGATGGCCAGTTATCATAAGCAAGCAAATCTGGTAAACGACTTAGCTGATTAAATGGAAGGTATGCTAGAATTCACAAGAAAAAGATAGCGGAAAAAAGAGGAAGAAAGAAGATAAATAAACAAACTTGCACTCATTCATCAATTCAAAACATGGGGGTGACCCCTTCCCTACATACGTGTAGGAGCCAATCTCCCCTTCACTACCTACGTTTATGCGCCAGATTACATACACAATAAGAAATCCATTTTATGCATAAATCTCATTGATTTACTCTAATTAATTCTAACAATCAGACCAAAGGTATGGCTGACATCCATTTATGTCACAACGCCTTAGTAGTTTTTGGTCAGGATAACTTGCAAGGACTTTGTGCAGTTGGTTAGAAACATGATATTTGGCAAGTAGAGGTGGTAAACAACACAGGGAAATGATAAATAAGTGAAGTAAAGCAAACAGATTCCACTATTAAACATTCTAATTAGCTTGTCAACTAATTTGTGCTAGGTGTTAACAGTTTTCTTTTCAAAGTTCACACCCTTCGTACAATAGAACTGTGAAGGTTGTAGGATAGGCAAGAAATTTGACTTCGGCGTATGGCAAAACAATCATCACACCAAATGACAGTATTCAAAAGGAGTTGGAAAGAGGCTAGAAGGAACTAGAGGGTCAATGTGTTAAGGGCTAAGAAGTGCCTGCCTGCTTCTTGAGGGCGTCCTAATTGGCTTAGAGATGTAAATGAGAAATCCATTGACGGTAAATCCAAAAGCACCATGCTGGTCCCTAGGCCGAATGTTCAAAGTTGATGTTAGGTTGGAGATCGTACTAAAACAACTCTAACTATGAAAATTAATCATTATTTGATATTAAATTATGTTAATAGAAAATCCTCGGAAGTAATTGAGAAGGCCCATATTTTTTACTACTTTAAAAAATCATGGATATATGATGTTATTGGTCTCTTCAAGAAGAATATTACTATGATTCAATTCATCCAGAAGATAAGCAGACGATGTTCCTGAAGAGTGAAGAATAATACGGAAAGTATCATCGTGAGATATGTACAAGAGAAGCACATTAGCCCATCAGGACAAGCAGGGTGAATGTACTTTCAATAATTAGATGAGTTGATAGGTGACACAAACTTGTTTCATGCCAGTAACAGTAGATTGCCCTTCAACTAAGCATGCTTGAGTATGTAATATGAAGTTTGGCAAATCTATCTCCTTGGATAAAATAATTTACATTTTGGCATCAGCGTCTGCCAATTTAAGTTATTTTAAAGTGTTTGACACCTTTTGTTCTCATTTTGCTCTCATTTGTCTCACCAAGGGTTTGACACCTTGTTACTTCAAGTCCTTTGGTTAATCAATTTGACCTCGTGATTGTTCGTATTACAATAATGTTTGTCATGGGCCTCATGCTACCTACCCACAAAAGATACTCAGCTCATAGTTGCAGGCATCTTGGTTACATGGTCTGTCACCAATCACCATCCACCCGCATCTCAAGGAATGTGACAAGTGTAGTTGTCTTAATGGCTTTGGTTTAGGCCATCTCCGATGCAATATTTCACGTGATCTCAGTGGTGCGGGTTCTCCCTTAACATCACAAGTATCAGATTGTCATCAAATCCATCAACAAAATTGCTTTTAATTATTGAAAACAGTAGACCCCTGTTCTTATCTCTTGTTATAATCATCTCATTAGATTTGGACTTACCTCACTAGGCTCTACTTCTTTACTTCTTACCTAAGAGAGCTAGAGAATATCAAGCATTATAGAAATCTTCAACGATTTAGCATTTTAGTGATTGATCCAAAGGACTTTGATGGTGTTTAGTTACAAACACAAGATCAAGATTATAGATTCAGAGCCGTTGTCATCCTTTATATCCATGTACAAGCATTGGGAATAACTATTCTAATTCCTAAAGCACCTACAGTCAATGTTAGAGGCATTTCATGCCAACTTTCATTAGGACGTCACCTCATCTCCCCATACGAGCTATTTGCTAAAATTCCCCATTCACAGGCCTCAAAAAAAAAGGCACGCTAGTTGCAAAAGATACCCTCTTTCACAGCCTACTATTGCATCATGATCCTCATAACAACATTGTCAATTGTCACACTTTGAAGATCGTTTCCAACACTATTATGGATACAAGGCATTGTTCCTCCTTTGGTCCCAAGCAATGTGCTGATTGTAAAACACTTTGATAGCTCAAGGAAGCTAAACGGGGGAGACCAAATTATGCTCGGCACCCACACCATGTTCCGTTGTCACCCTTGTTGCACCTAAGATCACCTCGGGGTGCGGTTAGTTCTTATCAAGCCTACAATTAATACGGTTGCCATGCATCTCCGAAAATGCAATAACCTTTCTAACACTTCTCACAATGACCCTTTTATGAACATCATCGACTTGGATAATGAAATGCATGCAGCTCCATTTATTCTACTATAAGTCCAAGTTTAACTTTGATATTAAGATCGTGTTTGACCCAACCCTTAGGCCGAAAATTTTTGATGTTCGGTTTCATTCAAGACTAAATATCCACCAAAACAGATCAAGATTAGAAAATATCTATTGAAGATGAAGATAAGTAATAGTTTATAAAAAATGCTAAATAATATAAAAGATTATATAAGAAGTTTTAAACGTTCATTTTGTACGAAATATTAATCGATTCATCTGACATGCATGTACATGTGCCACTTTCCTCTCTAATCAATGTGTTTTAGTTTCTCTTTAACCAATAACTTCCCACGGATCAATGTATCTTGATGTCATATTGTGTCACCAACTACTCAGCGTCATGTAGAGAGGTCTCATATGTGTATGCAGTATGCTAAGGGTTCTAAATTGGGTCGGGCTAGGTCGAGTCGGGCCGAAAAAAAACGGGGCGGGCTGGGCAGATAAATACAGGACCCATACAGACCCATCAGGCTAGCCGAATCGAGCAACGAGCGAGGGGTCTACACCCGGTCCCAGACTCCCAGCCCGCATATGTACAAGCGGGCCATCGTGCCGAACTTGGGTCACTGCAGTTCAGGTCGAGCCAAACCATTAGAATATAATTTTTAAAGTTTAAGTTTAAGTTAAAAAATTAAAATTTGGTTATTATATCTTAAACATAGTTATTTAAAACTTAGTTATTTCAAACTTCTAACTTCTAAGATTATTTACACTTATAAAGCTTAATTAAAATTTTTAATTTAATTATATTACAATATTTTCTCCTATTTTGTATCTGGGCTAGGGACTGAGAATGCAAACAAAACTTAACATTTTACAACCTGAACAAAATAAACTTCATTAAACCTTAAAATATTTTACAATATGCATAAAATAAAAAAAAATGCAATATCAAAACATCAATTCCAATGGGTGTAGCTAGTGTAGTCCTTTCGCACAACTTATAATATTGCTTTTAGATTTCTGAATATGACGTCTTTTAATATGGGCCTTCTCCGGAATATCATACAGTCTAGTAATTATATCGTTCGTTGATTATTAATTGTATTTGCCTCTTGGACCCTTGGTAATTTCCATAAAGTTTCTCTTTACGGCCTCTAACTTTCCTCGAAGAGACAATTTTTCAAAAAAAAATTCATGTTTTGCTAAGTAGGAGGGAGGGGTTTCACTTTCTGCTGAGTAGAAGGGAGAGGGTTCACTTTTTGCAAAGTAGGATGGAGGGGGTTCACTTGTTGCGCAAGAGGAGGGTGGCTTCACTTTTTTGTTGAGTAAGGGAAAATGGCGTCTTTTGTACACCCTAGTTGCTTGGTCGAACAACTGGTTCGAGTGATTTTTTAAAGGGTGTGGGTGTGACAGGTGTAGAGCTTCTAGCTAATCTGATCCCCCTTTGAATTTTTTCAAGCAGTCGAATGTGGTGACGAGGATAGCACACTCAATCACTTTAATGATGTCAGAGTTGTAGCAGTAGAAGAACTTCCTCCAGTAATCAAGTGCTTAGATGAACATGCCATGCCGACAACAACCAAGAGATTAAAATGAGAGGGGGTGTAGTGATAATGTAGAGGGGGTCACCGGGAGAGCATAATGGATGCCGACACACTTGCACTTGGTGAGCACTTAGAGTATGGAGGGAGGGGGATGATGGATGATTGTGCAAAAAGAATTAGCAAATAGATGGGATTAATAAAAAAAAATCAAGGGAAAAAATAAATATAATACCCCCGAAATATAGTTTGTTGGGGTGGGCCTTTTGGTAAAACAATCAAAGATAGATCCCAAAGATTCAATTTTTTTTTGAAAAACCCACCCATATAAGCTCTTACATATGCTGCAAGCGCAAGTGAGCCAGAGCAGACCGGGTCAAAGCCGGGCTCAACGATAAGTATAGAGTCAGACCGATCCGAGCTTATGCATGGGTCGAGTCAACAAGATGGTCTTCGGGTCGTCTGATGGGCCGAGACGGGGTTTGGGTCGGTCCACGGGCTGGGGGTCGGGGCTCGAGTCTAGTCCACATGTATTCCGGATCGAGACGAGCCAGGCTTGGGACGTTGACTTCAAGCTGGGTCATGTCGGGCCGCAGGCCGTCGAGCTAAGAAGCACTGACACTGGTACGGGGACACGGGTACGACACGACACGGGTTCGCCGACACGGCAAATCCTAAAAAATGAGGACACGAGTACGGCGAGGACACGGCAAAATAAATTAATATTTTCTGTGCGTTTGCAATTCATATATATTTCAATAACCGAAAAAACCTTATAGAAAACAACTAAAATGAAAAATTAATGCATACTGAATCGCTATCGTTAGTTACATCCAGCCCGATCGGTGAATCGCAAACAGCTCTAAATGATATGAAAAATAACGGTTGTGTTTCAGTTTTGACTTCAACCTATCTGAAACCTCAGAGGATAAGATAAGTTAAAGCCAAACCTGAATCGTAACCATCCATCATAACCATCCTGACAAGTGAATCACACTCAAGCTCAAATGGCATGCAAAAGAACGACGGCGATTCAGTTTTGGCTTCAACTTATATGATTCTCTGAGGTTATAATCTCAGAGGATCAGAGAGGTTGAAGCCAAAACTGAATCACCACCGCTTGTAACCCGACCGTATATCGAAAAGTCCGTCAACTCGCAGTATCTCGAGTGTTCGAGGAGTGTCCAACCGTGTATGGCTCCCGGAAGCACGTAAGATACGGCACATGCGTGTCCGGCGAGTGTCCAACAAGTGTCGGTGTCCGACACGTGTCCGACACGGGTACGGGAGGCCTGGGGAAGTGTTCATGCTTCCTAGCCGTCGAGCCATCCTTACACCCCCTAAGTATGCTACAGTGTCAGTTGTAGTGCATGTATTAGTGTGTACCAGTCAAATTATTGTCTAGAACAGGATGTGTGTTGCATCATTCGACATGTTGACTTGTTCAATTTAAAACAGGCTAAATCATCCCAAAGAGCATTTTTTATATTCAAGATGAACTAAAAGTTCTCTTGTCACCCATTTCCACTTCTTTAGCCATTTTGGGGCCCCATTTATCCCCAAAAGGCGATGAAGGTTGCACGATAATGAATTCACACTTGTCCACGACAGTGATACCTGGATTTTTCATTTTTATGGGGCACTCATTGTCGATCCTTTGACTCCTTTCAACATCTAATAATACTACTATATGATTTTTCAATGTAGCTCAAATTCTTCTATAACTAGCCATCATTGTACTCAATCCTTCCCATATTTGATCCGCGTATCCATCCGTATATGAGTAACTAGTTGCAAGGTACAAAAAATCAAAATATTTTGCGAAATTTCACGAAATATTTTGGTTTTTCAATTTACCGAAATGCAATAATTTGCGATATTTTGGTATATATCGGTATATTTCGAGAAATATGTTGTTTTTCAGAGGGTCAAAATCGATATTTCGAACCTTGTAACTATCGGTAATGCAATACTTCTCATAGATTACTTGGGTGCACGAACATTTCACCATCAGTGTCTTAACTCATTAAAACAAGGTCTATATGGAGTACAACTCTAATTAAGGAGGCTCCGCAAAAATTGTCTTGCATGTATACATGAATGTGTCATATGACTCATATATGAGGGGCTAAGCCTCTTAAAAGTGCTAAATATTTTACTTATCATCCTGGCAACCCCAACCCACCTTCTTTAATTCATTTGTCGTTTCGTTGCAAGTCACAATAAATCTTCAATGGTACGAAGCCTAGGGGAAATGAGGCAACAATAAGAGTGACCAAATAATTCAATTAGATATCAAAACCTTAACAACCTTTAATGCTTTGAAGGCCAAAATCTCCATGCCACCCACTGAAGATAATTTAAAACCAGAGACAGAACAAACGTTCTTGCATTGCTTTTTCTCCGAACAAGGACATTATAAAAATCTTGTGCCAAACCTATCACGCTCTCCAATATCCATAAAACAGTCATGATTCTGGCCCATGTATAAAAAAGGCTGAAGATTCAAATTGCATGCTGCTCGACATGTCCAAGACAATTACAAGTCTCAGCTCTAAGTCATTAATTTTGACAGCATATGTTCCCTTCCATCTTCAGAATGGTATGTTCCATTCCATCTTCCTAATGGCGGTCAGGAAGATGCTCTAGCAGTGTAAAGTGCAGTTGTGCGTCTTATGTAGATAAGTTGAAGGATGTATTAGAAGAAGCTTCTGTCAACACTGTCAATATTAGGATAAACATTTTTAAATATATATCATGTGGAAAAGCATCCCTACATGTCTAGCAAATAAAGTTGGGAATAAAAAATATAGGAAGCTTAATAAAGCATTCCAGTTGATCATATTTGTTTAACATAAACAAAAATTAAAACATAGTAAATCAAATAGAAGTGTGGCTATTGAGAAGCACACCTCAAAAGCAATGACATAAGCCCACTGTATCCAATTATTGCTTGAAATGCAGAAGATATGATTAAGGCTCCTTGTAGCTCCTTCATTATATGTTTGAAATTCTGCAATTCACATTGACTTATTGAGGCCAAAAGAAATTCCACTCATGAACCAAATATTAAATAAATAGAGTAATGCAGTAAATCTTTTTATTCCTTTTACATGATAATACCAACCAATCAAGTGTACGGGACATGAAATTCTAGTTCAGGCTTTTGAAGCCACGAGTAATACAAGTCTGGATGTTCTCATCTCTTCACAAAGTCATTTATAGCAAGTTTGCCATACTTTATAGGGAAAATATACAACAAATGCACATTCACATTCTCATTATAAAACTACTCATTCATGGCCTATTGAGAATGTTATTTCAAACACCTCAACTGAACAATGGTTTATAGGCAATTAGTGTATTGTCGTGAATTCTTCTGGTCTAACTTTGGTAATTGCATTTAATATGATAGGGCAATTTTAAATAGGGCCACAACTAACCTACTTTAAATGTTTCAAATTCAAATTATTTTTCAGTTTTTAAAGCTTGCCCATGATTTGCTTGGCCATCAAGACCATTTTTTGCCTTTGTCTTCAGATGCCCCAAAACTAGTCCCACATAGGAAATGAAAAAGGAGGGTGAACATGTTTATATTATTTTTCCACCTCAGCTTTCTCAAGAGGCAAATCTTGGTGAAACATATGCCTCACATAGGTCAGCCTAGCGTTCCATTCCAGGGCTACGATCATGCATGTGCCATGTGTGGTGTGTGGGTGGACTTTTGCGGTTGTTTCAACTTTCAAGTTAGGTCCAATCTAATAAGTCGGATCTATGATATTTGGCCTATTGGGCTAAATGTTAGAACCCATCAGCCTAGGGTGGACCCTTTGACATAACATGGGTCATGATCCAGTTCTATGATAAGGAACTACCTATTACCAAGAACCAAAATATGTCCATAGTGTTGTCAAGAATAAACCCTCAACTATTAGGCCAGTAATAAAAGGATTCATGAGAGAGGCTTATAGTTAACTTTTGTAGGTGGAAGAGGGGTTCTTTCGTCCTATGACAGCCTATTGTCAATTCATAACAGCCTTGTTCGATGGTTCAAATTCAAGTTAGTACCAATGACATGGTGTGATAGTTACCATGTGATTTACTGCAGGACACAGGTGTACATGATAGTGGAACCATGGTTACACCACGGGCATGTTGCATCCCAGGATAACCTCGCCAAAATTTGTGAACTAAGGTGCATTCACTGTCTCATGGAAAGTGGCATTCCTACCTTTCCTTCGCATCAAAGATTCAAAATACAGCTTGAAAAGGCTTCAACTGATTCAGAATTCAGACAAGTGTGAATTCGCCTCAAGCTAGGTAATAATCTGCATTTTAATTTATAAAACACAGATCTAAATATTAAATGAGTTCACCTACTTCATCGCCTTGGGTTAACCTATGTGCTTACCTCAATTAGCCTATGAGTCCACCTACTTCATCACCTCAAGCTAGGAAAGAGTGGGGATGACTACAAAGTAGAAGAATGACGACATAGATTGCACGGGACCATTCTCAACAACCTGTTGACAAGTTGTTTGGCATATATCACTCCAACCCTAGTGCTAATGCTATTCAGATGCCCTCACATAGTACAAAGTAAGTGATATTAATGCCGGTAAGAAATTATCACGGGTCTGAAATGTATGGAATTCTGTATGACCATGTCCAGTCAAATCAATGAAGGTGAACTGGTTCCAAATGATATTCGAGCCGAAAAAAATGCACCTAGATAAGAGCTTTCATCTAGATCTCTTGGTAAAGCTTAAAGCTTCCCCTATCTTGGTTTGACTTCCATGAGTAGATCATACATGGACTTTTCCAAAATTGACATCATGAAGGAGTTCCAAGTAAAAACTAGTCCAGGCAGAAGAAAGAAGGCTTTCTTGGCATCCCAAGAGCACATTATAGCCCAATCACATTATAGCCCAATATATGGCAATAAAAGAGGAGCCTATTGGTTCAAATGTTGGCCTTGAAATAAGAACAAGACAAACAAAAGGAAAGGTCCCAAAAACGAAACCCCACATCCTCGGAGGTAGCAGTTCAATCAACCAGGATATCCACCTTATCAAAATGTTCCATCTCAACTGGTCAATTGTTGAACCTTGCCATAATTATGAGACGCATGATTTCTTGGCTCGCAATTGCTGCTTCAAGACGAGAGAACAATGATGACAACATCAGCCGAAGCCCCAAGAAAATTGTATCGTGCCAATAGATATGGTAAATCTGGTTGGCAAGCCTCTAAGCTGGAGGATTGACATGGGATCATCAGTCCATGTCTGGTAAAAGCCTAGAACAAGGATACTTTCTTTTCCTATTTTGAGAAAGAATTCGGAGAGGAGCTTGTTGCAGGGAACAACCTAAAGAAGAAACTAAAGCTTAGCTCGGGAAAGGACCTTTACTTGTGGGATGTCTACCACACTCCTCAAGTTCAGAACAATCCTTTTATTTTTTGAGAAGTATCAAAACAATCTATTGTTAAGATCTAAAGGGTGGAGATTGGTCTTGTTTTTTTATGCAGATTGTGTCATGATTTCTCATGAGGGGATTGAAGGAGTGTTGAAATTTTATTTATTGATATAAATGAAATGGTTAATATTTCTACTTATATTGTGGATTTACCGAATAACAAGTTGAGCATGTTAATCGTCGTAAAACTAAAAAAATGAAAATGTTCCAGATAATCCCAAACTATGGGGTTGATGATAACATTTTTTAACGTGAAATATGTACCCAATCTAAAATGCCCAAAATGCATTTTTAACAATGTTACCTCCTAAACCTGATCCACAATTCCACGATAATGTTTGAAATATAAAGAATTGCGTTACTTGGAGTGATACACAATACTTCATTGTGGTTGTTGAGGGCCACACCAAGTGCACTGTGCACATATGTATTTCTACATCTACATACAAGCAAGGATGAGGTCCTAATAGATTTAGGTGGGTAAAAAAAGAATTAGAAAAGAAAGTTAAAATATGTGGATACAAATGAAGCAGAAAACTAGGTTAACTGGAGAATCAAAGTGATGTGCAATTGAGTTGGTAAAAACACTTCAACCAAATTATTGCATGTTTGTGCCTCGAATGAAGTTGAGTAAATTAGCCCCTATTCACCGTAACCAACGGGCATTGTTGAGAGAGAGGTGTTCCACATGTCCATCCAATGATTCGCAGCTCATGACAATCATAGAACTTCTGAAGGAAGCATTATTACGTAGTTGTCTTAATGGGATCCCATATGCTAAAACCAAATCACACTATATGTGATATGGAGGGGCAGAAAACTAAAGCTCAAGTATCTTAAAATGTGGGCCTCATTAAAGTGCCATATATCAAAAGGCGCAAACTAGAACCCAAGCCTGGAAATGTATTCTTATTGGCTATGCACAGGACGGTAGTGCTAATGGCTTTGTAGATTGAGCATCCAATGTAAGCATCGAGGTAAAAGATGTCATGTTCTTTGAGGCCAGTTTCCTGAAGCTATAAAAACCAAGGGAAATCCAATAATGCCTTCAAAAAAGAGCGTCCCAAAGGAACTTGATGAAACATTGGAGCCCCTCGAACTAAAAGAGAACAAAAAAATATAATTTGGATTTAATTATCCGGTAAATGTCGTAGAAGCAGACTCCATCAGTTTTAAGCAGGGCTGCAACTTGGGCGGGCCAACCCGAGCCCAACCAAATTTTTTGTGGGCCTGGGTTGGGATTTTGCCTTCCCGAGTTTGGCCTGGGTTCAAAATATTCAACCTGACTTGAATTCGGGTTGGGCATGAGCAGGGGTCTCGGGTAACCCGACCCAACCCAAAACCCGACCTCTATATTGTGTGTGTGCGCGCGCACGTGTGTGTGTACATATATGTGAGTCCCGATCGGGTGAGAAACCTCTTATATGCAAAACCTTGTGTGAAACCTACCTACAGGTTTTAGAATTTGATGAAACTTGGTGGGCGTGATACCTATTCTAAGTTGATCATCCTCACAAAAAATCATCAAGTACTAAAACCTTTAGGTGTAAAAAATATGCTATTCAAATTAACGGTTTTTATGGACGATCGATAAATTTTCTAACATTTGATTCCCCTAGTGGTTTTAAAATTTGATGATTTTTTGTGACAATGATCAACTTACCATAGGTATCACACCCACCAAGTTTCATCAAATTCTGAAACCTCTAGGTAGGTTTCGCACAAGGTTTCACATATAAGAGGTTTCTCACCCGATCGGGACATATATATATAAATATATATATAGGGAATAGGGAACATGGTCCTCCCGACCACCCAACACGTTAATCCTCCCTTCAATTTGGGTGCCACATGGCACTTTTTAACCGGGGTTAGGGGTTGGTCAAGGTAGGTACATCCCTCCTAACAATGATCATGAAAAAAAAAATGAAAAAAAAATATGCCAAGTGGCATTTTTAAATTAACCATAGCAAGGGCTATTTGCAAGCTACAGTTTACCGTTAAATTGGTCGACCGTTGATTAGGTTGTTTTAAGTTTTTTTTTGAGAATTTTTTTTTTAAATCTTGATCTAAGTAGAGTGGATTGACCATCCATAAAAAGAAATATGGTTAAAAAGTACCATGTGGCACCCAAATTGAAGGGAGGACTAGCTTGTCAGGTGGTCGGGAGGAGCATGTTCCCTATTCCCATATATATATATATATATATATATATAGAGAGAGAGAGAGAGGGTTGTTACATTGAGCTGTGAGCTGCTGGGAGAGAAAATGAGCTTCGATTGATTTGACCCCCCCTAGAAGTTTTGGAATTTGATACAATTTTGTGAGGATGTTGTCTAGGGTAAGATGATCATCCTCACCAATTTTCATCAAATTCCAAAACTTCTAGGGTCATCAAATGGTAGAAGCAAAATCTACAGATTTAATGGTGACTGCGGACGGCTGATTTTGCATCTACCATTTGATGACACTAGAAGATTTGGAATTTGATGAAAATTGGTGAGGATGATCATCTTACCCTAGACAACACCCTCACCAAATTTCATCAAATTCCAAAACTTCTAGGGGGGTCAAAATACCCGCAGCTCACTTTCTGAAATGGCAGCTCACTGTAACATTCCTCACTCTCTCTCTCTCTCTCTCTCTCTCTCTCTCTCTCTCTCTCTCTCTCTCTCTCTATATATATATATATATATATATATATATATATATATATATATATATATATATATGGCAGGGAGCCTGCACCTGACGTGTACCATCGTTGATGCATCTCTCGCTTGTTTACCACCCTAGAAGTTTTAGAATTTGATGACTTTTGGTGGGTGTGTTGTTTAGGGTAAGGTGATCATCCTACCAAAAATCAAAAAATTCTCAAACTTCTAGGTTCATCAAATGAGCTAGGCAAAATTAACAGTTAAAGTGAGCAGTCGATAAAGTTTCGAACATTTGATGACCCTAGAAGTTTTAGAATTTACTATTTTTTTGTGAGGATGATCACCTTACCCTAGAGAACACATCCACCAAAAATCACCAAAGTCTAAAACTTCTAGGATAGTAAACAACGTCTAAGGTGCAGCAACGATACTGCACCTTAGGTCTAGGCTCCCCATTCTATATATATATATATATATATATATATATATATATATATATATATGGGGGCGGGAAGCCAGCACCCGAGGTGTAGCATCGTTGCTGCACCTCTCGCTTGTTTACCCCCCTACAAGTTTTGGAATTTGATGAAATTTGGTAAGGGTGTTGTCTAGGGTAAGATGATCATCCTCACAAATTTTCATCAAATTCCAAAACTTCTAGGGAGGTCAAATGGTCGAAACAAAATCTGCAGATTTTAACGGTGATTGCGGACGGCTGATTTTGCTTCGACCATTTGAACCCCCTAGAAGTTTTGGAATTTGATGAAAATTTGTAAGGATGATCATCTTACCCTAGACAACACCCTCACCAAATTTCATCAAATTCCAAAACTTCTAGGATGGTCAAACAATGCCTGAGGTGCAGCGTCGTAGCATCCCTTTTCCCTATATATATATAGAGAGAGAGAGAGGAATGGGATGCTGCCTATCAAAGCAGCATTTTTGCTGCTTTGAGACATTGTTTGAGCATCCTAGAAGTTCTGGAATTTGATGAAATTTGGTGAGGGTGTTGTCTAGGGTAAGATGATCATCCTCACAAATTTTCATCAAATTCCAAAACTTCTAAGAGGGTCAAATGGTCGAAGCAAAATGCTGCAGGTTTTAACCGTGACTGCAGACGACTGATTTTGCTTCGACCATTTGAACCCCCTAGAAGTTTTTGAATTTGATGAAAATTTGTGAGGATGATCATCTTACCCTAGACAACACCCTCACCAAATTTCATCAAATTCCAAAACTTCTAGGATGGTCAAACAATGTCTCAAAGCAGCAAAAAATGCTGCTTTGATAGGCAGCATCCCATTCCTCATATATATATATATATATATATATATATATATATATATATATATATATATATATATATATATATATATATATATATATATATATATATATATGAGAAATGCTATAATGCGGCATGCAATATATATATATATATGAGAAATGCAATAATGCGGCATCACACCGCAGCCGTCTGATGCACCACTGCGTGCATGCAATGCACGCAGCGCGTGCATCAGACGACTACGGTACAATGCCGCACATACCGCATGCCGCATTATAGCATACCCCTATATATATATATATATATATATATATATAGAGAGAGAGAGAGAGAGATGATACAGGATATAGGCTGACAGTCTATTTTCACTTTAGGCTGTCAGAGAGGTGGCGGTATTTTGAAGCACAACAATGAAATACTTAAATTTAAAAATATTTTTAAAAATAATAATAACACCCTCTTTTTTAAACCATTTCAAAAAAATTATATCGTTTCGATCAAAATGTCAACCGAAATTTTGGTTTCGGTCAAGATTGAAACCATACACGAAACCGAAATTGAAAACCTTACTATGGGGGCATTCACTGTCTCAAGGAAATTAGACTGCTATACGAGTCGAGTTCAAGGAATAATACAAATTTTATAATCAATAAATGCACAAAACAGGATAATTAATTTAGAAAAACTGTAAATATAATTAGTGTGGACTTCAAGTAAGCTTTGCTTAAAACATGCCAAACAATGTGAACAAACGTAATATTCAAATAAATGAATTGGTTTAGAGTCTTTAGACAGGGAAAGAGCACATGAAAGCGAAGTTGCAAGCTAGAGATGGTGAAACATACATTCCCATTCAAACGGCGGAATTCTAGAGAGTTGATTATGGCCAATGCCGGAGCTAAAAACACAACAGACGGGCCTTGAATCAGGGGGAGCCTTGTTCCAAAGGATGTATGCAACAATGTAGTAAGCCCTGAAATCAAAAGCACAGTAGATACCACTTTCGAAGTATCATCCTGCAATAATATGAAGTGCGTCAGCAGAACTATAGAATTCTTTCTATGGACCCTAAGGACAATCAAAACTAATAGTTTTACAAAAAAAAAAAACAAAGAGGATGTTATATGTAAAAATGGTTCCTCACGTAATCACCGCCCATTGCTGGAACTATGACTAGCGGGATCAGAATCAACGAGCCCAGTATGCAGAGATAGTGTTGCAATCCATAGAATACAATCGGAACTGTAATTGAAAAAATTCATACTGATTGATAAACCCAACAAGAATCATTTTTTGGGAACAAAAACGAAGATAATAAGAAGTGAACGGAAGGATACTAACCAAGGCCGGGAGTATCTCTCAGCTCGTAGTTCATATGTGCCTGCTCTCTCGGTGTGTAGTCATCCTCCTCATGCACCTGCGGCAATGTGACGGCCACCTCGTCCCTTCTCTGCCTCAACTGGGGAGGCGGAAGTTCAGGATGGGCCTGCCCGTTGGGCCCGGGATCGGGACGGGTCTGCCCGTTGGGCCGTGCACCCGTGCCACTGGGAACACCATCGGAATCTTTCCTCCTTGTCGCATGGTCGGCCGGCGCGGCCGGCCCACCCCTCTCTCTATTCTCCGGCTCCCCATTGGCGGTGGGAGTAGCGGCGACGGATGTGGTGGCAGCGGCGGCGGCGGCGGCGGGAGGGGGAGGAAGGATGTGGTTCCTTCCGGGATCCAGATCCGGACGTGCCTCGGGCTCCCTGGGTCGGGGCAGCGAAATATGGCCGGAATTGCTGGGGTTGGACTCACCGGACACCCTCGCCTTGAACCCAGTCCTCTTCGCCCAGGACAGCGGGGCCACCGGCGCATCGGCGCCACTGGTGGCATCGGGAGTTGGCGGCCACGGGCCCGGCCGCGGCGGCCGCTGCGGTGGCTGCTTGCTGCTCGCCATTGCCTACCAGCGCGGATCCGATCTATGATCCGCTCGAGCTCTCGGGGCAGCAATGCAGATGCGTGTGAGGAACGAAGGAGGGGTTCTTTAGGGTTTCAGCGATGGACGGAGGATGGTTCTGATCTCCGCTGAGCTGCGAGTAACTAAGTGAGAGCTGGAGGTAGCCAAACGCCAACTGAGCGACAAATAGCTGGATGAGGAGGGAGAGAGAGAGAGAGAAAGGGGAGCTGATTCAATCGTCACGCTGACGTAAGCAGACTTTCGTACAAGGATCGGATACAGAAACATGAGCTGTATGTTAGTCGAGCAATCCCAGATTTCAAGATGCGCTCGACGAGCAAATCAGGTGAGAAATTATTTCCTCTGTACAGTGTGGTTTGGGTCCTCTCTTGCCTAGGGGTGGCAACGGTTCGTGTCGTGTCGGGTTCGTGTCGTGTTTTCGGGTCCAAAACCTCTAGATCCGGATCCGACCCGTTTAACCAATTGTGTCTAGATCCTAAACCCGTACCCGACCCGTTTATAAACGGGTAGACCCGATAAGACCCGTTTACCACACGGGTCTATTCAGTTGACCCGACCGACTAGACCCGACCTGACCCGGTAGACTCGCTGGTACTACTTATTATAGTATCGGATTGCAGGTAGACCCAACCCACACGCCCCATTGAATTTTAAACGGGTCTTCTCGGGTCTATCGTGTCCAGACCCTAAACCCGGACCCCCGACCCGTTTATTAAACGAGTCTATCGTGTCGACCCGTTTTACGACCCGAACCCGTTTAACCCTGACCCATACCTGCTAACTTCGTGTCGGGTCGTGTCTAGTCTGTCTTGTCAGGTCCAAAATTGCCAGCCCTACTCTTGCCTGTGATCCAAATCGTCTGTCCCCTTTCTCTGCTCCAACATCTGCACCCCACTTCACAGCCGTCCAATGCACCCGATGATCACAGTTGTTCCTTTGCCTGTTGGTTGGGGATGAGTGTGTGTATGCGCAGAAAAAGATCTGGGTCGTCTTTATTCCGAACACACGAGATTACAGATGCCGGGACCCTGGGACTCGGGGGTGGTGAGCCGGATGCGGCGAATATTGATCAGGAGATTGTGGGAGAGATCCTCTGGAGGGTCCCTTTGATCCGCGTCTCCATGTGGTATTCGTGCGAGAGCTCTGAAGGGGTTGCCCATGACAGAGGTCTTTACAGGGTGAGAGTTCTTTGAGAGACTAAGGAATATCCACCGTTGCTTTTGTCCCTTCCGTGCTTCGCGCTTTCTCGGCTAGAGGTTTTCGGCGTCGCTCCTTGGTCTTTGTGTCTTCCTCGCTCCTTGTTAGACCTTGGCGTCCTTGATCGTCGGTTCGCGGCGTTGATCGTGCTTTTGGCATCGGCTTTGGCTTTGGCTTTCGACTTTGGCTTGGCTTTGGCGTGGCTCTGGCTTTTGCTTTGCTTTGGCGCTTGCGCTTGGACGTAGACGGGGGGAGACTTGCGATGCTTTCGTTCTTCCGGACTTCGTATCTTATCGGCTAGAACATGCGGTGCTTTTGCTCGTAACCGACGTAGTCGCTTGGCTTTGGCACTTGCGTTGCTTTGGCGCGGGCTTTACCGGGGCTTTTGCTTTGGCTTCTTGCGTGGGCTTTTACTTCGGCGTTGACTCGATCTTCTTCTCGAACAGCGGTGGCTACTTCTTCAAGGCTTCTGGCTTCCTCGACGGTTTAGGTGTCGGCTCAACTTTTCTTCTTCTCTAGGTATCTTTGGCGTGATCGGAGTCGAAGGGTACCTTTGAAGACGGCGAGGGTGGCACCGATCTCCGTGCGACGGTTGTAGCGTCGGCTTTGCTTTGAAGACGACGGGTGTAGCGATGACTTTGCTTCTTTTATTCTCCGGGCTTCTTTGGTGTAATCAGATTCGAAGGGTTCCTTTGAAGACGGCGGGGGTAGCACCGATCTCCGTGCGACGGTTATAGCGTCGACTTTGCTTTGAAGACAATGGGTGTAGTGATGCTTCGGGTGTTCCTCTCCAAGCTTTCTTCTTCGTGGATGAAGTGGACGTTTATCGAAGGCGACGGGTGATGACACTTCGGTCTTATTCTCCGGGCTTTTGGACTTAATCGGAGTCGAAGGCTTGTTGGAGACGACGGGGTGGTGCCGCTCCGATCTTCTTCTCTGGCCTTTGCTTCTGGCGTCTTCGGAGTCGAAGAGTTCTTCTTCTCCGAGCTTTCTTCTTCGTACACGGAGTTGAAGGCTTGATCTTCTTGTGCAAGGGTCTTCACGTTGATGAGGGCTTTCAATGGACTAAGCCGATCCCGAAGGGATAGGCTTGCCCGTGCCTCGTGAAGCCTTGGGTCGATGAAGAGTGCGTCTCCTCTTCTACAGAGCTTCCTCACTTCGTCTTCAGCTTCCAACCTTTTGAGCCTTTCCCCTCCCCCTCTATTTATAGGTGAAGGGGGAGGGGAGAGATATGGGAAGTTTAATTTGAATCCCTTTAATATCTCTCCCATAACTACCCAAGATTTATTCTTCAATTGAAGAGGGGAATAAACCTTTATTTGCTTTCATTTTCTGGCGGGGTAATTATGGCTCAATCCTTTTTGGATTTATTTGATTCTTGCACATAAAGTCGATGGCGACCCGACTTCGTTTCTTGTCCGTCGGATTGAGGGATCGGTGCAGATCCACACTTATGTAGACGTCATACGCAACCTCCTCCCGCGCATGGCGGTTCTTATTTCCTTTTTCTTCTTATCTTTTTTTTTTCCTTTCCTTTCTTTTCTTTCTTTCTTTTCTTTCTTTTCTTTCTTTCTTCCTTTTCCTTCTTTTCTTTTCTTTTATTTCTTTTCTTGCATGGCTGGCCACCCCTTAAGGGGTTCGGATTTCCATAAGGGGGCCGGTTGGGCCCCACTTGGGGATGGGCCCACCCGGCCTCTTATTTGATACGGGTTGGGGCCAGTTTGCCCCCCTTGAGTCGGTGCATGCGAGTCGAGTTCGGGTCCGGGTCCGAGTGCGTGTCGGGTTTGCCCCTGAGCCGGCGCATGCGAGTCGGGTCCGGGTCCGAGTACGTGTCGGGTTTGCCTCCGCATTGGTGCATGTGAGTCGGGTTCGGGTTAGACACAATTTGTGTGTCTATAGTGTGATTCACCAGTAGGGTATGGGTGAAACGGATGGTTGTTAAATGGGGTGCATAAACAGAGTTAGGTGTGCTGCAAGCGGAATCAAAGGTATACATTGCTTTTGATCATCAAATAATTGGATTGGAAATTGATGCTAACATGAAGCATGTTGAGGAAGTCTATCGGTTAGTCCCACATCGGTAAAGGAGACACTAATCGCCCGCTTTATATACCCTCTATGGATCTCCCCTTATGACCCGGGTTTTGGGATATGAGGGTATCTAACATGGTATCAGAGCGGGCGATAGGTGCCCCCTTTACCGATGTGGAACTAATCGGTGGACTTCCTGAACACACACACACACACACACCCCTCAAGCAGAGCACATGGAGCGAGGCACAATCAAAAGGGGCCCTGCACCCGGAAGGAGACGGTGAACCCAACTCTAATACCATGTTAGATACCCTCACACCCTAAAACCCGAGTCATAAGGGGAGGTCCATAGAGGGTCTATAAAGCGGACGTAAGGTGCCCCCTTTACTGATGTGGGACTAACCGGTGGACTTCCTCAACACCCCCCTCAAGTGGAGCACGCGACACGAGGCACAATCAGAAGGGGTCGCACCCGGAGGGAGACGGTGAACCCAGCTATAATACCATGTTAGATACCCTCACACCCTAAAACCCGGATCAAAAGGGGAGGTCCACAAAGGGTATATAAAGCGGGCAATAGGTGCCCCCTTTATCGATGTGGGACTAACCGGTGGACTTCCTCAACAAAGCTCTTGCTTGATAACACGAAAGTCGTGCCCACGGATCCGTTTTTTCAAAAAAAAATGACAAAAAATGATGTTTGACATCACATAAGTCGCGCCTGTGGAACCGCTTTTTAGTGAAATCAGTGGAAAAAAATGATGTTTGACATCATGGAGACTGCGCCCGCGGAGCCGCTTTTCAACTAAAAATGTTGATTTATGAATCCTCAAGTAGAGCTCCGATGCAAATTTCAGTGAAAATGATTTCGACGATCCACGATAACATTTATTGTTGTGACAGTATAGCGTATCAAGAACAATAAGGTGAAAGGGCCCGATCGTTGTTTTGTAAGCATACTGAAGAAGGATGAAACCCTAGCACTTAGATCTCCAATCTTGCGTCGTCGTCGACCGCGCATCAGGTGCTCGTCTTCTTCAGTGGCATCCACCTTGTTAAGATGGAATCGGAGACGCAGCGGAAGGATCCGATCCCGAGGATCGAGTCGGCGTGCGATCTTCTTTAAGAATTTTTTTTACACGAATCTAATATGCACACATCATAGGTGAACGAAACGAGAATCGAAACCCCTATAGCATTTTACCGAATCTAACATAACTGCTATTATGTATACAAGACTATAGATCTAGGGTTTTAGATTCTTTATACCTCTGTGCGGGATTTGACACCGTGATGTTGATCTTTGGATTTGATAAAAACGGAAGTATCCACGAGCTTGAGCTTCTTTGAGTTCACCCGCTCTCGCAATCAGGCCAAACCCTAGCACTCCAATTTTCTAGTGCCTCAGAGTGCTAGCCCTCTTCTATTCTAGATCTCACAAATCTCAAGAGAATAAGAAGTTAGAGAGCGAGAGAGACTTTTTTCTATTTCTAAGAGAGACTCCCAAAAAGAGAACCAGAGAAGCCAGAAAACTGACAGAAAAGAAGGGATATTTGACCGTTTTAATTATCGCGGGGGGATGAATTTTCTTGAGAAAATAATTGCTTCTAGCCTCGGGAACCGTGCCCTTCTTTTTTACCGATCCCCTTTTCTACCTAACTGAACTCTCTCTTTCTCTCTCCTATCTCCTGTAACCACCCCCGGATTCCCTTACCTTATCTCATCCCTAAAATCAAGGGGGAAGGACCCTTGATTAAAGGGATGACGACACCATGCACAAACCCTAATAGGGTGGCCGACTTATTAGGGCATGCGGGTTATTTTGATATGACCAAAATGCCCCTCATGCATTTAGTAGCCGATCACCGATTAAGGGAGCGTGCATGGCCTGTTTTTCATGTGCGAAAATGCATCCTAACAATTAGGACACTTATTCGCACTTAGTCATCATACCATGGGTCGCTGAAGAGTGATTTTACTATTCACCAGGGTGCCCTCGGTAAAACATGGGGTGCCCCTAAGTAAAAGTCACTAAATGATCATCACACGGTCTAGTGCGAATGCGCACAAACGGAACTGACCCTATGTGATGTTAAGGCGAGGTCACGCATCTCAACACCACTCTGGGGTTGCCCCCTAGTGAACGCACTCAACCCTGCGCACCTTCCATACTCTAGTGTGATTCACTCATGAAACGTAGGGTAGTAATGAGATCTTTTCTTTAACTCTAATTATATAGTGAAACTAGAAGAAAGTAAAGGCCTGGCATGATTGTGGATAGGGTGGAACCTTCAGGGACTAGGGTTCATGGCTTCCAACCGGGCCCGATCGACACACTACACAAGTATCTCCATCAATCCTCTGGGACCCGATTAACCTGCGTGGCCACCCAGAGTGCATCGCAGGTTGCACTCTAGTCCCCTTAGACTTACTACGCTCTCTCGCATACCCCTGCTCTCCGCTTAGTATTAATGCGATGTCCCTCCACTTGGTGCCATGTGTTAGCTCGAGCGGTGGAGAGCACCGTCAGACTGGAGTGGCTATCTGACTAGGTTTCTTCCAGGTTGATCATCTTATTGCACCTCCGGTCGCTTTGGCCAAGCAACTGGATCCGATCAATAGCTCGATTGTTGACCACCAGGCCTGGGTTTAGTGCGGTGTATATCAAACCAAGGAATGCACCTCCTTATTGGGGTATGGATGACCTGTAAGAGTGACGTACCGATGCAACGCCAGTTCAGTAACCCAGCGCACCGTGGTATTGGTTCGTGGTTAGATTTCTTACACGTTGTTGAACTAAAGTTACCTACAACTGGTTAGTCCACCAGTCACGGTTCCTCAGGGTTTATGACCTATTAGCCTAAACAGAAACGTGGCTATGCACATCGGTGTCTACTTATCGATCTATGCAACGTGTTGGTTCCATTTGGCCACAAACACTATGTCTGGCAATGACCATAGTGGAGAAACTCATGCTCTGTCATTCCAACAGCTTAATCTAATAGGACAACCAACCCTAATCAGATATGCGAACGATTTAGGCTCATAGGACCAATCCATTAAGTCTCCCATTCAGATGGACTACTATGTAGCCATGACTCTTTTAAGTCCTGTACATAGAACAAGTATAAAGATACGCACCATAAAGCAAAATATCAGCTTGTTTATTAATCAACCAAGTTTTTACATGCCCTAGACCACATCTCAAACAATAATCTTCCAGTTGGTCTAGCTCGGAAAAACGGTTGACCCCCACAGCTTCTACAAGCTACTCGAATGCCTTTGCAGGAATCGTCTTTGTGAAGGGATCAGCAACATTGTCTGGTCACCGCTACTTGCCATTTCTTCTGAAACTGTCGGATCAAGTGAAATTTGTGCTCGATATGTTTACCCTTCTGGTGGTGCCTTGGCTCCTTGGCCTGTGCTATCGCTCCACTATTGTCACATAAAGGACAATAGGTAACTGAGCCTCTGGTATGTACCCTAAGTCCAAAAAGAACTTTCTGAGCCACACCGCCTCTTTTGTCGCATCGCACGCTGCGATGTACTCGGATTCTATGGTGGAGTCTACGATGCAGCCTTGCTTCATACTCCGCCAACTAACCGCTTCTCCTCCTAAAGTGAAAACATACCCTGAAGTTGATTTTTTGGATTCCACATCTGATATAAAGTTAAGAGTCCTTGTATCCAATTGGCGTCGGATCTTGTGAAGTATAAACTAACTCATAGTCCCTCATCCGACGAAGGTACTTAAGTATACTTTTTATAGCAATCCAGTGAGCTGGACCCGGGTTCGACTGAAACCGACCCATCATATCTACTGCAAAACATATATCTGACCTCATGCATTACATGTTATACATTAGGTTACCCACTGCAGAAGCATAGGGTACCTTTTGCATCTTTGTCTCTTCTCCTCAGATGTCTTAGGATATTAGTCCTTAGACAGTTTCAAGCCATACCTAAATGACAAGAAATCCTTTTTGGAGTCCTGCATACTGAATCTGGCCAGTATCTTGTCTACATAAGCAGCCTGTAAGAGCGAGAGAGTCTTGTTCTGGCGATCTTGAGTTACCTTGATCCCCATAACATAATTCGTCTCACCTAGGTCTTTTATGTCGGATTACGAGGTTAACTAGAAATTTACTGTAGATAAAGTCCCAGCATCATTTTCAATCAGTAGGATATCATCTACGTAAAGTACTAAATACGCCACTGTTGTATTATCACTCCTCTTGTACACACAAGATTCATCCTCATTTTGGTCAAATCCATATGAACGGACTGTTTGATCAAAACGGATGTTCCAGCTCCTGGATGCTTGTTTCAGTCCATAAATGGACCTCTGAAGCTTGCAAACCAGATCTTCCTGACCTTCTGACTTAAAACCCGGGGGCTCATCATGTATATGTCTTCTTCTAAATCTTCGTTGAGGAAGGCTGTCTTGACATCCATCTGTCATATCTCCCAATCATAATAGGCTACGATGGATAAGAGAATCCGAATAGACTTAAGCATAGCTACCAGTGAGAAGGTTTCGTCATAGTCGATCCCTTCTCTCTAAGTAAAACCCTTGGCAACTAGTCTAGCCTTAAAAGTCTCAACAAAACCATCTGGTCCTCTTTTCTTCTTGTACACCCACTTATACCCAATAGGTTTAATATTAGGTGATGGTGCAACAAGTGTCTAGACAGTGTTCTGAGATATTGATGCAATTTTTGCCTCCATGGCTTTGTACCAAGCAGAACTGTCAAAAGATTTTATCGCCTTATCATAGCTCAAGGGATCATCCTCTTGAACCTCTGGATTGACTCATAAAGTCTCTTCATAGTATCTTTCAGGAGCTATGATTTATCTCCCATTGCGACGAGGGGATGGTGGTACTGAGCGACTCATTTCTACAGTCTCTTGTATACTAGTGTCTATGTTACCTTCTTCCTTTATGTTATTGGATGTGCACCATCCACCAGTACCCAGTAGATCTTCCAAAACTACCTTACTGGTTGGCTTGTGGTCCATAATGTAATCCTGCTCTAGGTAGATGACATTCGTAGAAACAAGCACCTTCTCATCATTAGGATTATAAAATAGACCACCTTTTATTTCCTTAGGGAAGCCTATGAACAGACATACCTTAGACTTAGTCTATATCTTTCCCCTTTTGTCCTTCCGCACATATGCAGGACATCCCTATATTCTGAAATGCTGCAGTTTCGGCTTTCGCTTTGACCATAACTCTTTAGGGGTTAGAGGCACTGATTTAGATAGGACATGGTTTAAGATATATGCCATCGTCAATAGGGCATATCCCCAAAATATAGTTGGTAAACTGGCAAAACTCATCATACTGTGGACCATGTCTAACAGGGTCCGATTCTTTTTCTCAGAAACTCAGTTTTGTTATAGTGTACCCGGAGCAGTCAATTGGGATATAATCCCACTGTCTCTGAGGTACCCAAGGAACTCGTCCGATAGGTACTCACTACCTCGATCAGATCAAAGGGCTTTCATATGTCTACACGTCTGCTTTTCAACTTCGGCTCTGAATTCTTTGAACTTGTCAAATGACTCAGATTTTTGATGCATAAGGTAGACATAGCCGTATCTAGAGTAATCATCAGTGAATGTGATAAAATACTCATGGCCTCCTATCGCCTGGACACTCATGGATCCACAAACATCAGAATGAACTAACTCTAATATCTCAGTGACTCTATTACCTTTGGCTTTAAAAGTCCTTTTGGTAATTTTACCCTCCAGACAAGACTCACAAGTTGGAAGAATCTCCGAGGGATCTGTGTCCATAAGCCCGGCCCTTACCAACCTATGAATCCTATCTGAGTCAATATGGCCAAGTCTTAGGTGCCACATTAGGGTTAGATTTTCTGAAGGATTCTTACGTTTAGATGAGTTAATATTTAAAGTAGCTATGTTATCATTTTCTAATTCGGGTCTTAGAATGTAGAGACTATTCTGTACCATTCCTCTAATAATGAAGATTCCATTCATTCTAATAGACACACCAAATGTATCAAAAAGAACTGAATAACCATCATTTACCATAGAAGAAATAGAAATTAAATTTAATCGTAACGACGATATATAATAAATGTCTTAACATTACAGTCTTTCCATTAGAAAATAAAAAATGAACATCTCTAACTGCTTCGGCGGCTGCAACGACATCAGTGCCCATACTTAGGACCACCTCCCTATCAAGTAGCCTTCTGTTTACCTAGAACCCCTGTAAAGAGTTACATGCATGGTCAGAGGAACCAGAATCCACAATCCAAGATGCAAAAGAACTGCTACTTGAAAGAAGTGATTCAATTACTAAAAGTTAATTTTTACCTGCTCCAGCACCTTGAGGCTTCTTGCAGTCTTTCTTCTAGTGGCCCTTCTCGCCATATTTGAAACACTTCGTGCTTGGTGACTTTATCTCCCCAGCCTTCAGCTTCTTATTCTTGGGCTTCTTGCTTATAAGCTTCTTAACCCTCAAAGCAGCCCTGTACTGAGCGCTAAATGTCTCACTCTTAACCTTGAAACTGTTCTCTACTGCTTGGAGAGCTCCTAGAAGCTCTGCATTTGTCATCTCCAATGTGTTAAGGTTGAAGTTTGTGACAAAGCCTTCAAAGGTTCCAGACAAGGATAAAAAGAAGTTATCAGTCATCACCTTGCTATCCAGCACAATGTTCAAGATAGCCAGTTCATTATGTAACGCAAGCATTTTCAGCATGTGATTCCAAGGCGTTCCCTCGGACATCTTAGTACTAACGAGCTTCTTGATCGTGAGGTATGGCGTTGCGCGACTATGCCCCTCAAATATTTCTTTGAGGTATAGCATCATATCAGAAGCATCAGACATTTATTCGACTTACTTCTGTAGAGTTGTCTGCAAGGAGGCTATAATATAGCACTTGCATATCTCATTAGAATCTCGTTGGTCGGAGAAAGCCTTGGTCTCTGCCTCGGAGGTATTCAGACTTAGTAAGTTTGGTTCTGGAGTAGTCAGGGCCATGGTATGTTTACCGATCCTCAGCACAAGTATGATGTTGCATTTGCAGTCCTCATAGTTAGGACTCGTTAACTTGTTATACGTTTAGGATGGCGGACAGGGGGTCTAGTTTGGTCATCTGAAAAACAAATGGTTGAATATTAGATTGCTAGTTAGCCCATTTTATGGTATTTTTTAAAAATGAGTCAAATTACATCCAAATGTCAACGTCACCCTCAAAGCGGAGACACATCTCTGGATCAATTTTACCATTTATGTGAGATCTCGGATTCAGATATACCCGCCCGAGGGGGCAGTGTGCAGCATCCTTCGCTCACATCGGATTTCTCGGACCCAATTCAAATATGCCACTGACGAGCTATGATGGACCATGGTTTTCTTTTGGCCAGCCCCTCGTGATCTTCATGCGATGCAACGAGTAGCCTCACGGGTGCTTCGGATGCTTACCCATGAGCCTAGGCAATAATGACACATGAGTTCATGCGGCCCCCACTAGGGCGGAAAAAGACCTTATCTCCTGGCATCGTAACCACCATATCTCGATGGAGACTGCTGTGGGTGCAAAAATTATACCGGACCGGATCAGAGCGGCATGGGCCCGCGCAACAGCCCAAGTGGGGAAGTCCGCCCGGGTTCATGGGCCCACTCTACGGGGCTCACAGATCAAGCCCTTCCCCTTATTGGGCCCGAACAACGGCCCAATAAGGACCCAGCAAGGAGGCCCAGAACCAGTACCTACCACGTCATCAGCGCCACGTCATCACTGCCATATCGGGCATATGCCTACGCTATAAAAGGACCCCCAAGGCATCCAGGGAGGGGGTTGGTCATTCGATCAGAGGAAGAGGGATTCCAGATCCAGAGCCAGAGCCCTCTATTCTTTCTCTTAAACTCTTCTAATTGCTCCGTGCAAACACATTGTAAGAAGTTTCTCTCGGCTTGTCGAGAGAACGCTCAACCCTTATTTACTCAAATTATAGTGAAGATCAGGTGACACCTCTCGCCCGGAGACGTAGGTCGTAAGACTGAACTCCGTCACCAATCCTTGTGTCATCACTCTCTACTCTCTCTATCTACTCTCCCAACTCTCTAACTCTACAAATCATCAATATTCAATCAAGGATGTGGGGCGGGGTTCCCGATCAAGGCGGCTCGGAAATTTCCCCCCACAATCTTTGGCGCCGTCTGTGGGATATCGTTAGAGGTCTTACCCACACCTCTACCGACTCCTATTCAACTTGCGGTGACGAGCCATAAGTCCTCATCCAAATCAACATCAACGCCTTCATCACGCCGACATCAAAGAATTGGCTGAACTCTTCATGGACCATTACCGGCTAAACTTAAAGCCAGAAAAGAAGCTGGATACACTCTATCGGCTGAAGATGGGCTCCGATGAGTCTCTAAGGAGCTTCACGATGAGGTTTCATAATGAGCACTCTGAGCTCACTGGTCGGTCCCATAATGAGGAGGCCATCATGCTGGCATTCCAGAATGCTATCCGGCCAGAGCTCCACGTTTACACCGACTTCATCCGGTATCCTCCCAGTACCTTAGAGGCAATGTTCAAGCGCGTACAGCGAGAGATAGAGGTGAAAGACAATCAGCAGGCCAGAAGACTACGCGAGCCTCGCGAGTCTCGTGACTCCCGACATAAGAAAGATGATGAAGCTTCGAATGAAACACGCTACATGAAGTCTGCCCATGCTGCGTCTGACCAAAAGGCCCAGGCCAAAAGGTATAATGAAGATCCGAAAGCCCTTCCAGCAGAAAAGAGGCAAACTCCAAGGGAACAAAGGGTGTTCACTGAGCTGAACACCTCCATTGAAGACATCTTCGCCTACTTGCAGAACGAGCCCTTTTGCAAGTGGCCACAGCCTCTCCCTCCAAATTCCGACCAGGCGGGAGATACGACAGCCTACTGTGAGTTTCATCACAGCCATGGCCACCCAACCTCTACATATCGGAAGCTAAAGCATCACATCGAAGACCTGATCCAAGAAGGGCGGCTCGATGGCTACCTCGCTAATAAGAAACCAGGTCGAGAGTAGGAGAGGCAGCAGCAGTGGAGAAAAAAAGTCAATGTAATACATGGACGCATAATCATAACGTCCACTGGGCAACTTCTGAAAAAGTGTAACCGCTACTTTGTTGTATCAATAAAGTATCTCTTTTTTCTAAAAATCAAATCTCTCAAAGTTCGATTCCACCATGTTAAGGCATTAAAAAAAAAAAAAGAGGTTCCTGGCAACCCAGGTCAACCGAAGACCTTCGATTCCGCCCATTCAAGTCGGAAGCTCGAAGGCAATTCGGCTATGCCCTCTCGACGCTAAAGTCCAATAAAAAGGCTCCTGGTAACCCAGGTCAACCAAAGACCTTCGATTCCGCCCATTCAAGTCGGAAGCTCGAAGGTAAGTCGGTTATGCCCTCTCGAGGCTAAAGTCCGATAAAAAGGCTCCTGGCAACCCAGGTCAACCGAAGACCTTCGATTCCGCCCATTCAAGTCAGAAGCTCGAAGGCAATTCGGCTACGCCCTCTCGAGGCTAAAGTCCGATAAAAAGGCTCCTGGCAACCCAGGTCAACCAAAGACCTTTGATTACGCCTATTCAAGTCGGAAGCTCGAAGGCAATTCGGCTACGCCCTTTCAAGGCAAAAGTCCGATAAAAAGGCTCCTGGCAACCCAGGTCAATCAAAGACCTTCGATTCTGCCCATTCAAGTCGGAAGCTCGAAGGCAATTCGGCTATGCCCTCACGAGGTTAAAGTCCGAAAAAAGGCTCCTGGCAACCCAGGTCAACCAAAGACCTTCGATTCCGCCCGTTCAAGTCGGAAGCTCGAAGGTAATTCAGCTACGCCCTCTTGAGGCTAAAGTCCGATAAAAAGCTCCTGGTAACCCAGGTCAACCAAAGACCTTCGATTCCACCCATTCAAGTCGGAAGCTCGAAGGCAATTCGGCTACACCCTTTCAAGGCGAAAGTCGGATAAAAATGCTCCTGACAATCCAGGTCAAGCTAAACTATCAACTATACTTATCCGAGGCGATGAGAATAAGTTCAAGGAAGACGTCACCGCTTTGACATGCACCAAGTTCAAGGAGACATCCTTGGCACTTGAAGACAAAGTCCGAGGCGACCAATGCCTCGACACTCTACAAGCCCAAGGCCCAGCCCTTGGCACTCGAAGACAAAGTCCGAGGCGACCAATACCTCGGCACTCTACAAGCCCAAGGCCCAACCCTTGGCACTCGAAGACAAAGTCCGAGGTGACCAATGCCTCGGCACTCTACAAGCCCAAGGCCCAGCCCTTGGCACTCGAAGACAAAGTCCGAGGTGACCAATGCCTCGGCACTCTACAAGCCCAAGGCCCAGCCCTTGGCACTCGAAGACAAAGTCTGAGGTGACCAATGCCTCGGCACTCTACAAGCCCAAGGCCCAGCCCTTGGCACTCGAAGACAAAGTCCGAGGTGACCAATGCCTCGGCACTCTACAAGCCCAAGGCCCAGCCCTTGGCACTCGAAGACAAAGTCCGAGGTGACCAATGCCTCGGCACTCTACAAGCCCAAGGCCCAGCCCTTGGCACTCGAAGACAAAGTCCGAGGTGACCAATGCCTCGGTACTCTACAAGCCCAAGGCCCAGCCCTTGGCACTCGAACACAAAGTCCGAGGTGACCAATGCCTCGGCAATCTATAAGCCCAAGGCCCTGCCCTTGGTACTCGAAGACATAGGCCGAGGCGACCAATGCCTCGGCACTCTACAAGCCCAAGGCCCAACCCTTGGCACTCAAAGACAAAGTCCGAGGTGACCAATGCCTCGGCACTCTACAAGCCCAAGGCCCAGCCCTTGGCACTCGAAGACAAAGTCCGAGGCGACCAACGCCTTGGCACTCTACAAGCCCAAGGCCCAGCCCTTAGCATTCGAAGACAAAGTCCGAGACGTCGTCGCCGACGTATTGGCATTCGATCAAAAGTCCAAGCTTAGTCTTGTCACTCAGGTACAAGTATCAGATTGTCACTGGCCATCACCTTTTTTCGACGACTAACGGTTCCAAACCGGTCAGGGGGTGGTTGGTCTAACTCTGTCAGTGCGTGTCTCCACACTGGTGCAGTCGACGATGGGTAACACGAGATAAAATGGTGCTTCCTTGATCCTGGCTAAGTCAACACCCTCACGTGACCGTAGTACCTGGTGAATACAGTAACCAGGTGCGGTAATACATTGGGTGAAGACCGGCTGGCCATCATGCGACGTCATCCTAGATTATCTCTAAGAAACCCCCTCGAATATAGCATTGTCCCTCGCCGACATCCCCGCGCACCAGCGTTTTACCGAAAAAGTGTCGGTTTCAAATGGGGCTGAAATTTAAAAAACACATTATTTTCAATACCGACACTTTTTGGCCTCTTCTAGCAGCCCCAATAATGGGGTGTCGGTATCAACAAGCAGCCCCCCCTCGGTTTTGCACAAAAACCGAGTGAGGAAGGGGTGACGGCACACCATCAGCAGCACACCCCTCGGTTTCGTCAGAAAACCGAGAGTATGTGTGTGTCGGCATCAACAAGCAACCCCCCCTCGGTTTCGTACAAAAACCGAGTGGGGAGGAGGTGACGGCACACCATCAACACACCCCTCGGTTTCGTCAGAAAACCGAGAGGGGGTGTGTGTCGGCATCAACAAGCAACCCCCCCTCGGTTTCGCACAAAAATCGAGTGGGGAGGGGGTGACGGCACACCATCAGCACACCCCTCGGTTTCGTCAGAAAACCGAGATGGGGTGTGTGTTGGCATCAACAAGCAGCCCCCCCTCGGTTTCGCACAAAAACCGAGTGAGGAGGGGGTGACGACATACCATCAGCAGCACACCCCTCGGTTTCGTCAGAAAATTGAGAGGGGGTGTGTGTCGGCATCAACGAGCAGCCCCCCCTCGGTTTTGCATAAAAAATCGAGTAGGGAGGGGGTGATGACACACCATCAGCAGCCTACCTCTCGGTTTTGCAAAAAACCGAGAGGGGAGGGGGTGTCGGCACCAATAACAGTCCACCTCTCGGTTTCATCAAAAAAACCAAGAGGGTCGGGGTGTTCGGCATCAACAATAGTCCACCTCTCGGTTTCGTTAGAAAACCGAGAGGGTGGGTGTTCGGCATCCACAACAGCCCACCCCTCGGTTTCGTCAAAAACCGAGAGGGGAGGGGGTCTCGGTGTCTACAACAGCCTAGCACGGATCTGCTCGGAGAGGCTCCGGTACAACGGCCATAACTTTGGGTCACAAACTTCGATTGTGCTGAAATTTGGACTGTAAATAGAGAACTATGAGCCACAACTTTTGCATCTAGTTTGAGGACATTTGAACTTCTATAGCTCTTGCAACAATAGAAACATCGTTGATCTTCAGTGCAAAATCTGGACAGCGGATCTGCTCAGAGAGGTTTCGGTACAACGACCATAACTTTTGGTCACGAACTCCGATTGGGCTGAAATTTGGACTGTATATAAAGAACTCCGATACGCAACTTTTGAATCTAGTTTGAAGTCATTTGGATTTCTATATCTCTTGCAACAATAAAAACATTGTGGATCTCCTGTGCAAAACCAGGACAGTAAGAAAAGGGTCTCGGTACCCTCTCAGTATACTCTCGGTCGGAAAACGAAAAAGGGTCTCGGTATACTCTCGGTCGGAAAATACACTAATTTTTCAAGAATGCCTCCTCGCAAAACTGAGACTTTTTGGCTCGCACCAAAAGGGTCTCGGCGTTGGCAGAAGTCAAAGGAGTCTCGGCATCCTCTCGGTCGGGAAAAGGCAAAAGGGTCTCGGTATCCTCTCGGTATACTCTCGGTCGGAAAATACACTAATTTTTCGAGAACGCCTCCTCACAAAACCGAGACTTTTTGGCTCGCACCAAAAGGGTCTCGGCGTCGGTAGAAGGCAAAGGAGTCTCGGCATCCTCTCGGTCGGGAAAAGGCAAAAGGGTCTCGGTATACTCTCGGTCGGAAAATATACTAATTTTTCGAGAACGCCTCCTCGCAAAACCAAGACTTTTTGGCTCACACCAAAAGGGTCTCGGCGTCGGCAGAAGGCAAAGGAGTCTCGGTATCCTCTCGGTCGAAAAAAGGCAAAAGGGTCTCGGTACCCTCTCAGTATCCTCTCGGTACCCTCTCGGTATCCTCTCGGTATACTCTCGGTCAGAAAATACACTAATTTTTCGAGAACGCCTCCTCGCAAAACCGAGGCTTTTTGGCTTGCACCAAAAAGGTCTTAGCGTCGGCAGAAGGCAAAGGAGTCTCGGCATCCTCTCGGTCGGGAAAAGGCAAAAGGGTCTCAGTACCCTCTCGGTATCCTCTCGGTCGGAAAACACACTGCTTCTTCTGATACGCCCACTTGCAAAACCGAGACTTTTTGGCTCGCGCCAAAAGGGTCTCAGCATCGGCAGAAGGAGACTCTGCTAATACGAACCGCGACACTGACGGCCCTTGTCAACCATGCCAGAATCCTGAGGCGTTAGCACCTTGGAATCCCAGCCGACCCAGGGGGTCCTGACCCGACTGGGAGGGGGTAACAGTGGGTGCAAAAATTGTACCGGACCGGATCAGAGCGGCATGGGCCCGCGCAACAGCCTAAGTGGGGAAGCCCGCCCGGGTTCATGGGCCCACTCTACGGGGCTCGCAGATCAAGCCCTTCCCCTTATTGGGCCCGAACAACGGCCCAATAAGGGCACAGCAAGGAGGCCCAGAACCAGTACCTACCACGTCATCAACGCCACATCATCACTGCCATATCGGGCACATGCCTACGCTATAAAAGGACCCCCAAGGCATCCAGGGAGGGGGTTGGTCATTCGATCAGAGGAAGAGGGATTCCAGATCCAGAGCCAGAGCCCTCCATTCTTCCTCTTGAACTCTTCTAATTGCTCCGTGCAAACACATTGTAAGAAGTTTCTCTCGGCCTGTCGAGAGAACGCTCAACCCTCATTTACTCAAATTATAGTGAAGATCAGGTGGCACCTCTCACCCGGAGACGTAGGTCGTAAGACTGAACTCCGTCACCAATCCTTGTGTCATCACTCTCTACTCTCTCTATCTACTCTCCCAACTCTCTAACTATACAAATCATCAACATTCAATCAAGGCTGTGGGGCGGGGTTCCCGATCAAGGCGGCTTGGAAATTTCCCCCCACAACTGCTAAGCCTCTGGCATGACATAACATAACTCTCACCCGAGGAAGATGTTGAGCCATATCTTATCACCCGAAAACTCAGCAGTTGGCCGTGGAGGCCAGGGGCACTCACACTGAGTCCTTTTACACATCCCTTGATTATGGTAAGTGTTACTTTAATGCAAGTATTTTAGATCCTAGATTGCGACAACCTAGACCTAAACCCTGGTCATACCACGCTCCCACTAGGGTTAAGACTTCTTATGAAGTATAGGTAGACTTGGAGAGGATCATAATCCCTGTCCCGTGGATACTTGATTGTCACATTTTCTCTCGAGAGTCACATTACGTGCTCTCCAAGCCTTCAATACTAAATAAGATGTTTATTACCCTTGGTGCTCTAGAGCCTAGCCTAAGATCAAGGCTTACAAGGAAATGTCTCCTATTCTATGTCACCTCGTTTGCAACTTGGCATCTGATGTCATAGAAGATCACCACATCACTATTGATTTCGATGTTGGCCAATTAGGGACATTCGACAGCCTTCGTCGGATCTCAACCTAATGATGGTATAACCGAGTGTTATGGGTTCTATCTACCATCAGATATCAATTAGGCTACGGGTGTCATTAAATAGAGACTTATCCTAACTGGTCACAGGGACCAAGTGAGGAAAGGGCATCCCACTGCCTAACACCTAAGCATTAGATTAATAATTCACCGGGCTTATTAAAAGATAGTAACTAATCCAAAATAGAACATCCATTGTTATCAAGTTTAGGGTCCGACCCCTGAACTTGATTAGCATTGCTCTGACGTCCTCTGTTTATGGCATCTTTCAGATTTTTCTCTTCATGCGAGCCACCACCCTCGATCCTCCGATGATGGAACTTCCATTTGGCTTTGTTTTCCAAGTCTTCTACCTATAACCGAAAACTCTTGTACGCTCCGAGCAAACGCTCGTTCGTACATATTTTCCTAGGCAGAGAAGTATAGGAAGAACAAAGAACATAAAATAAAATTGGCCGGGAAAAATTCAAGTCATAGACAACCTCCACGCACTTGTCCCATTAGGCCTTACATTCTATCATTCCAGAAAGAACCGAAAAACAAACACATGCAATCAAAAACCCAGGGTCAACCTCCCGGAGGCATGCATTCATAATTTTTTAGCGGCGTTCTGTAGAAAAAATAGTATTCAACACATATACAATATGACCTAGTGCATACCTGGTGAAAATTTCGAACACCTAATATATGAATCTAACTATTCAAGAGATCTATTTTCTTGTGAATCGCACACCGACGCAACTCTGATACCATTTGTTAGGATGGAATCGGAGGCGCAACGGAAGGATCCGATCCCGAGGATCGAGTCGGCGTGTGATCTTCTTCAAGAAAATTTTCACACGAATCTAATATGCATACATTATAGATGAATGAAACAGGAATCGAAACCCCTATAGCCTTCTACCGAATCTAACATAATTGCTATTATGTATGCAAGACTATAGAACTAGAGTTTTAGATTCTTTATACCTCCGTGCGGGATTTGACATCGCGATGTTGATCTTTGGATTTGATGAAGACGGAAGTATCCATGAGCTTGAGCTTCTTCGAGTTCATCCGCTCACGCAATCAAGCCAAACCATAGCACTCCAATCTCCGAGTGCTTAAGAGTGCTAGCCCTCTCCTATTCTAGATATCACAAATCTCAAGAAAAGAAGAAGTTAGAGAGAGAGAGAGAGAGAGAGAGTTTTTTATGTTTCTCAGAGAGACTCCCAGAGAGAGAACCAGAGAAGCAAGAAAACAGACAGAAAGGAAGGAATATTTGACCGTTTTAATTCTCTAGGGGGACGAATTTTCTCGGGAAAACCGTGACTTCTAGCCTCGGGAACCATGCCCCCCCTTCTTTTTTGACAATTCCTTAAAATCAAGGGGGAGAATATTTGAATATTCAAATATTCCTCATCCCTTGATTAAAAGGATGACAACACCATGCACAAACCCTAATAGAGTGTTGGCCTATTAGGGCATTCGAGATATTTTGATATGACCAAAATGCCCCTCATGTATCTAGTAGCCGATCACCGATTACGGGAGCATGCATGGCCCGTTTTCCGTGTACGACAATGCATTCGAACAATTAGGACACTTATCCGCACTTAGTCATCATACCATGGGTCGATAAATAGTGATTTTACTATTTATCGAGGTGCCCTCAGTGAAACATGGGGTGCCCATGAGTAAAAGTCACTAAACGATCATCCCGTGTTCTAGCGCAAACGCGCACACACAGAACTGACCCTATGTGATGTTAAGGCAAGCACGTCTCTACATCACTCTGGGGTTGCTCCCTAGTGAACGCACTCAACCCTGCGCACCTTCCATGCTTCAGTGTGATTCACTCATGGAACGTAGGGTGGTAATGAGATATTTTCTTCAATTCTAATTATATAGTGAGACTAGGAGAAAGTAAAGGCCTGACATGATTGTGGATAGGGTGGAACCTTCAGGGACTAGGGTTCATGGCTTCCAATCGGGCCCGATCGACATACTACACAAGTGTCGCCGTCAATCCTTCGGGACCCAGTTAACCTGCGTGGCCACCCAAAGTGTGTCCCAGGCTGCACTCTAGTCCCCCTAAACTTACTACGCTCTCTTGCATACCCTTGCTCTCCGCTTAGTATTGGTAATGCGATGTCCCTCCACTTGGTGCCATGTGTCAACTCGAGTGGTGGAAAGTACCGTCAGACTCAAGTGACCATCTGACTAGGTTCCTTCCAGGTTGATCATCTCATCGCACCTCCGATCGCTTTGACCAAGCAACCGGATATGGTCAATCGATCGACTGTTGACCACTAGGCCCGGGTTTAGTATGGTGTATATCAAACCAAGGAACGCACCTCCCTATTGGGTATGGATGACCTGCATGAGTGACGTACCGATGCAACACCAGTCTGGTAACCCAACGCACCGTGGTATTGGGTCGTGGTTAGATCATTCACACGTTGGTGAACCAAAGTTATGTGCAACTGGTTAGTCCACCAATCACGGTTCCTTAGGGTTTATGACCGATTACCCTAAGCAGAAACACAGCTATGTGCATTGGTGTCTGCTCACCGATCTGTGCACCGTGTTGGTTCTGTTCGGCCACAGACATTGTGCCTGACAATGACCATGGTGGAGAAACCTCATTCTCTGTCATTCCAATAACTTAACTTGATAGGACGACCAACCTTAATCAGAGCTGTGAACGATTTAGGCTCATAGGACCAATCTGAGTCTCCTACTCATATAAACTACTATGTAGTCATGTCTCTTTTAAGTCCTGTACATAGAACACGAATAAAGATATGCATCATAAAGCAAAATATCAACTCATTTATTAATCAACCAAGTTTTACATGCCGTAGACCACATCTCATGCAACACACCTCACATCAGGTACAAGGGCACTCTGATCGTCTACTCTGATGATGTTCCTCTATTCTCTTTGATGATTTTGTTGGTTTCTTTTCCTTTTTTGTACTTTTATCTAATCCATTTGTATTTGATTGCTTTTTCTTTGTGTTTGATAGTGAGACTTTACTCCACTTTCATCTCTAGTGTGATTCAAGTTGTATTTTTTAATGCCCGATTAATGCAAGTTTTTTTTTGTTGGACTAAGGTTTCGACATGACATAGATAATCTCAAACTTGTCTGACCTTATCTATTGATGTGAATAGTTCTATTGCCTCATATGTGTGAGGAAACATGTGGTTTTGTTACCTCGCTCTAGTCCTACTACCCCAATTCCTATTTAGATCCATTTATTTGTAGAAAAATATAAATCTTGATCTTCTCCTTGCCTGTAATTTGGCTCTAATTTGATTCTATAGCCTCATCTCAAACTTGAATGTAATTTAATATGTAATTGAGCTATGGTTCTTTATAGTAATTCGATTCTATTGCCTCATCTCATACTTGATATGTAACTGAGCTATAGATCTTTATAGTAATTTGATGCTATTGTCTCGTCTCGTACTTGACTATAATTGAGCTATGGATCATAATAGTAATTTGACTCTATTGTCTCATCTCATGCTTAATTGTAATTGATATATGGATCATATTTTGCTTTTGTTATGGATCATATATTGTTCAATCTTATTTTTTTGGATGATATTTTGTTATGGATCGTATTTTGCTTGTGAGTTATATATTGTTCTCCAGTTATATACTTGTGGATCACGTTTTGCATGCTTTCTATATTCATCCGAAACTCATAGGATGATAGAAAATATCCAAACCCGATTGGAATACTTCATAGGATAACTTCCTTAAGAAAATACTCAAAATATATTCCTTAGCTCTTCATAAGTCGACAAATGTATTGAAGAAAGATATTTATCGGTTGGTCATAGAAGAGTTTGCAAATAAGTACAATGGCTTCTATAAGAGGGGTAAACTTTAAAATATAATACAAACCATACGAGAATACTTCAAAATAAACTAATTGTTGAACAATTCAAGTGGGTTTTGATATGATCCAAGATAAAATATTCTTATTTGTGGATGAGGTGGTATGGGACTCAATAATCACGGTTAGTTTATAACATTAGGTGGTTTCGTAAGACTACTAAAAAATATTCTTTGATTGGCCTAATAGTCTCAATCTGTGTGTAGGTAAGAATCGCCGTGAAGATTTATAGGGACAAGTCATTTCCTATGCCTGATGATTTTGAAATATTTATAGAAATATTATAAAAAATCAATATTGGCATTGTTTGATCCTATTCGATTGTTAGTTTAGAAAGATGTTTGATGCTTTATTTATTTAGGTTTTTTGGTCCAATTTGGTACAACGCCCTTAAAAAAAAAAACAAACCACCATTGACGCAAGCATCAAACTTCTAGTACAAATCTCAAAATCTCCTACGTTTGTTGCACTCAACTAAGAAATGGAAACATTTTTACTGACACGAGGTTGACTTATCGCTGATGATACTTAGCAAGGTATCACGTTTAGTTCAAGCTTTGCAAAATTTACATACGAGGGTGCCCATGGTTGTTAGTATCAATCATCGGCTTCACTGACAAACTCACTGTGACCCAACTAGCAAGCCACTTAAAGGAATGACTTTGTCCCCCCCCCCCCCCCCCCCCTTTCGATCGTTCATCATCGTTGTCTATCGTCCGATCGGTTGTCACTAGCTTCTGCCATCGCCAACCGCACCATTGGCCAATGCAAACACCACGGGTCGCTCGCTGCCAACCACTAGCCTCGTTCACTGTTACCATTCATGTTCGATCATCACAGCCCCTAAAATTACTATTGTAGTGAACCAAATAGTTGTTTTGAGACTACACCACTAAAAATGCATTGAACCAATCATGTAGTCTCAATTACATATAGTATTAGTTGCAACTATATTGTATTGAGGGTTGAAACTCTAGCAAACCAAACATATTGTTGGTTAAATCTATTTTAATAAACAATGTATAAAAATTACTGACATAATGACAATCAAATCTTCCTTTTGGTGCTGCTTCATTGTAGATGGTTATTTTTGCTAACTTGATTTATTTTTAAAACTCTTATTTCAAGCAAAAATTAAATTGAAACAACGTTTCCACAAAAAGATAAAATATTCAAAAATAATAATTTCAAAAATGATATATTTTTTAAAGTATGATTTTAATGGCCATTTGCCTTCAATATTTTTAAAAATGGTCATTCGACAACCATGTGGCGAGTGACGTTGATAAACACTCCGCTATGTCGATTGTCAATTTTTTTTCCCCTCCTTTCATATGACTGGGGAAATCAATATTTGAAATACTGGTGTCACTTAAACCCTTAATCCTAACCCATAATACAGTAGATGATGAGAATTAAACAAATCTATAATAGGTATTTCAAATACCACTTTTAACCTTCTATCCTCGGGAGAGAGGGGGGGGGGGGGGGACCCCAAGTGTTGGGTTTGTGGTATTTAATTTGAAATAGGTATTTGAAATATATTTTTTAAACATTCACTATAAAACGATATTTCAAATACCGGTTTTAAACTCTACATCATAACCGGTGTGCAATATCTTATTGGATATTGTTGATAATGGGTTAGGATTAAGGTGTTGTTTGATTCGCGGAATTGCCTAAATCCATTTTCATAGAATTGATTGCCGCATAAATGGAATTGACTGCAGTTGTTTGGTTCGCGTAGGAAATCAGGGGAGAAACCAGGGGGGCGTTCATTTTCATTACCTAAAGTTGTTTGGTTCACACAAGAAACGAATGGTGAAAATCTTGGCCAATGACTATTACCCAAATCGAAAGTGATTGGAGGCCCAGATCGTCGATGGAGAAGGAGACATGAGCAAGGGACCGAAGCAGGTGACCGAAGACTTAGATCGTCGATGGAGAAGGAGACTATAGTAGGGCACCGGAGCCCTAGATTGTCGAAGGAGAAAGAGACATTAGCATTGGATCGGAGCCCGTGGCCAGAGCAAGTGACCGGGGCCCTAGATCGTCATAGAAGAATGAAAAACGAGCAGTGGGACTTTAACTTGTGACCAGAGCAGGTGATAGGAGCCCTAGATCTTTGAATGGGAATTAAATAGTTCAGGCTTCACCGCTACTCATATGATGACAAGGGGGTAGTAAATCTCAAAAATCCCAAGGGTACGACCAACCAAAAATATACTACAATGCCATCTTCCGTGGAAACACCCTCATCTTCCCCAATATTGGGAGGAATCGATCACCCCCCTCTAAGCTGCCCAAGATTGAAATGATCTCCCAGCGGCAACGATTTCTACTCTTAAATATGCAAACCAAACAAATTCGAGGTGCGGAATTCAATTCTAATTCTGCAAAAATGCCCTCAATTTTGCAAACCAAAAGTTCCCAAGCGTTGTGAAACCGATATTTCAAATACCGATTCTCACGACCAGACGAAAAAAAAAAAAAACTCGGACAGCCGACACGACTGTCATATGACCATTTTTGGAATTAACTTTCATAGATATCTATTAAAATATAAAATTATTTTTAAATACTAATTTTTTTTTTGAAACCCAGTAATCAATACTCTCGAGTTTGTGGGTTGCACATTGCACTTCCCACCGGCAATAGAGGCCATGGCGATGCTGATGTGGAAATCAGCGGCCACGATACACGCCTGGCCGCTCATGACGAAAGTACCCTTGTGCATCATGGCGGATGCTTTCGCATCGCACGGATGAGATCCTTCGAAAAATTGGGGAAATTTTCCCGGTTTTTTTTTTTTTGGCTGGCCAATTTTTCCCGGTTGTCATGCTACTTTCACTCCCGCTCCTCGGAAAGAGGGACTCTGAAAATGGAGGTAGGCAGGTGGGGCGGAAGAAATGAACGCCAAGCTATACGATTGGCTCATGGAAGCCGATCTCGATTCCAAGATTAGCCTCTCTCACCAGGTGAGCCAACCTCTCCATTCCTGCCCCCTTCTTTAATTTCTCCGCTCACTTAAACATTTTCCAGATCGAAATGAAATGTCTCTGATCTTTAATTGGAATTTTTTTATGCGAACTTTGATTTCGATCAATCCGACATCACCTGAAAAATAAAAAAACCCTAGGTCGTATTCGTTTTTTTGTTGTTGTTGTTGTTGTTGTTGTTGATGTTAATGAAATTGACTAATCAACCAACCGATGGAGCGGTTGAAAAGTCTTGATTTGGGCGGAAATTATTCAGATAATCTGAGATGGATCCAAGACCAAAATAGGAAAACCTGGTCATAGCTCATGTGAGGAATGCAGACAATTTAGATCCATAACGATTGGTTACAATTTGATTTGGGGCGCCTTGAGGAGTTATGTGGAAATCTCAAGGAGCAACATTTTTCTCCATCGCCATTGTTCAATGTTTGATCAGTCCCGATCTTTACCGGACGGGGGCGCTCTTGTTCATCGTTGATTTGAGGTCTATATTTGAATGCAGCTTCATTTCTGATATTTGGATTACAATTAGTGCTACGGAGATGGATGCAATCCGCTATATCAACTAACCTCTTTGTCCAGATTCTTTCCTAGTCCAAGGAAACCTTGGAAGGTTGCTCCGTGGTTGAATGACCTTGAATTATGTAACCGCCAAGTTACGTCTCCCAATTCGTAGAGTTCTTTTAGATTTCATGGCACATGCTCCTCTCGTGTCACGTGCCTCACTGAACTGAAACATTTGAATGGAAAGAGATGCAACATATATATTGAATATGGTACCAACGGTATTGCACCAGCAGGATCGCAACAAGTGATCTCACTAGAGGGATCCTCTCTCTCTCTCTCTCTCTCTCTATATATATATATATATATATATATATATATATATATATATATATATATATATATATATATATATATATATATATATATATATATATATATATATAGGGGAATGCTTAGGTGCGGTCCACAGCCGTCCGATGCATCGGCCGCGTGCATCAGATGCACGGAGTGGTGCATCGGACGGCTGCGGATCGCGGACCGCACCTAAGCATCCCCATATATATATATATATATATATATATATATAGGATCCGTAGACTCGTTATTTTTTGACTCATACTTGACCCGTCATCTAAACCGTTGGATAGAGGTTTTAGAATTTACTGATCTTTTATGAGGAGGATCACAATAGCTTAGATTTCACACCCACAAAAAATCAAAACATTCTAAAACCTCTAGGTGTATCAAATACGCTCCTCAATTTAACGGTTGAAATGGACGGTCAACAAAGATTTTTAGATTTGATACACTAAGAGGTTTAGTATGTGCTGATTTTTTTGTGGGTGTCCAATCCAAGCCATTGTGATCCTACTAGCAAAAAATCAGTAAATTCTAAAACTTCTATCCAACGTGTTGGATGACGAGTAAAAGTATGAGTAAAAAAATTATGGATCCTGATCCTATATATATATAAAAAAATATGAGGTATGAGTTGACAACCCATTTCTTCATTTGGGTTGTCAGCCAACAGCCGTCCGATTGCCATCATCAACCATCCATTTAAAAAAAAAAAAAATCAGATGTCTCTCTCTCTCTCCCCCTCTCCCTCGCGAGCGGCAGCCCCCTCCCCGACCACCCTCCACCTC